>CM065431.1:16612500-16925000 GCA_033030585.1 Hippophae rhamnoides
ATGACAAGAAAAATTTTTTTTTGTTGTGTTTGCTAAAGCATAAACATGAAAGTACCCTTATCATCACTTATGCTATATGTGTAATTAAATTTGAACATTATTACCATCCCAATATTTAAATTGAAGATACTAACAATTTACCAAAGTTAGATCAACTGAATTATGAAATATCATTGAACCAAAGCATTTTGGTTTCATTCACGAACCTGACCACTAACAAAAGGCACAATCGTCTACTCATTTACGTTAACAAACAATACTTGGTCCCATCTATTGATTGCATAAAAACCTCTCCACTAATGTCGCCTTTACAGTCAAAATATTGGATTTGGACTAATTCTATTTCTATAACCTGCATTAGCCATGTTAAACTTTGTTAGTATAATTGCATGTATTGATTATAATCAGTATAAATCTCTAAATTGTGATATATAAAAAGTGTAAAACTATCAATTCATACTTGACAATTCTTAAGATTTAAGTCGTTTGTGTTAAAGATTAATTTGATCATTTGTAGCATTATTATGTACGTAAAAAAAGTTTCTTTCTTGCAAAATCAAATTATAATAGCATTTAATAAACACTTTATGAAAAGGTGATGCATTTTACCAAAATAAATTAATAAATAAATCTATAGAAACATTCATCTAAAACGAATATTATATTTATCGATAATAAACTTCTTTTTATCGAGAATTTCTTCCTCATCGTAATATCATATAACAAGTAAAATCCCAAAAGGAAACAAAAATATAGTTAAAAATGTATTTGTAAGGTAGGCATGCTCGTTACAACGCAAGGAATCCTAGCAAAACTAACGAACATAACAGTAGAACAAGAAAACCCATACAAAAACAGAGCAATGCATATGACAACCAAGTAAGAATTAGTTACCATATAAGTATTAAAAAATATTAATTTCCCCTCAAAAACGTAGTAATCGAGGTAAAATCAAAAATCAAATCTTTTTTCCTTTCTTATTGAAAATTTGACAAAAGGTGATCAAATATGATATTTAAAAGTGAAATGAAACATATGGTTATTTAAAAGTTAATTAATATATGTATGTAACATACTACTAGGAATAAGAAAAATGTCCAAAAAAATCATAAATACAATGAAAGTGAAGAAAAATAACACATTTAAACAAATATTATATTAGATGTGTTAAGGGTTTTTTTTAAATGAACTATTTAGTGTGAGTCTCTAAGGAGTCTGTATCTCCTTACCTGGTAAGGTAATGTAACAGGTGTTGGACTCTATATTATGGTTTGTTATGTATTGTATAATTGCATGTTGTGAAAGTACAATTATCATTTATCGAATATGTTTCTACATATGATGTCTTCAAAAGATTGGAAATCTTTTATAGCTTTTTAGTACGTATGACTGTCTTGCATGTGTGATGTTTTCTATGTTTATGCATGATGCTAACCTAGACAGGAATCGATGTGGCACACCGTTACTAGTGTGTTTACTGTAGTTTCTTCTTTCTAACTGTAGATTGTTTTTATCATGTATTGAATTCAGAATATTGTTTTGTACTTTCATCGTATTAATAGTTTCATTTACTTTGTAAGGTATACTGATGATAACAAAACCAATAACAATACCGATCTTGTAGATACTTTGGTTTTATATTTGTAAAATTCTCGCAAATGCACGAATCATTTTATAGAAAATGACAAGTATACTTCCAAGGTTGATATAAGGAAGGAATATTTGTGGTTTTTAATTTATTATTCAAACTTATAAAAACAAAATTAAAACCTAAACAACCTTTCACGATATTTTGATTTTTTGTGTTTACTAATTTAATAACATAAAAACAATAAAGATAGATATGGATTCAATAAATAATCATGCAAATTTTTATCATTCATAATGGTGGAGTATTTATGAATATAATAATTAAGTTAATTATGCTTGCTCATATTATTTAGATTATTAAAGATATAAATTGATATTTATTGATTTTCTCTATTTTATATAAACACCACATTTGGTGGAGTTAGATATTCTTTATAAATTAAACAAATCAATTAACACTGGGGTCGATAATTAATTTGGTTAATTAAATTAATTCCTTTTATGGAAGAGATTGAAAATGAACCATTTAAATGTCACCTTTGGTGGGGTTAGACATTTTAAACTTTATTTAAGGTATCCAAATTAAACCTAAGAATTTAATTATCCGAGTACTAACTTTCAAGTTTTAAAACCATTACTGAAAATATATCGTCAATACATTTTCAAATAATAGTCATTATAAATATTTTTTGAAATAGTGCTTTTCTCTAACTATCGGACGATTATAACAACAAATAAAAGACCATTACTTTAAATCTAACCGAATAATTAAACCTTAAAATCTAATTTTTAGATTTAAGTTTGTAATAAAAAAATAATATATTTATCTCTAACATCCTTAATATAAAATCTTGAATAAAAATAAAATGATTTTATTTTATAGAAATGTTTTACCTATTTAATATTTTACAAGCATAACAACATTATTATTATATCATATTTGCATACAGACAACTAGGTTAAATTTAATCACAGATAAATTAAATATAACATATAAGAATAAAGCATAAAAATAATTGTAAAGAATTGATTTAAAATTATACCTCAAAAGAATCATTACAAAACTTTGATGCAAGTTCCGTTTCTGGAAAACCTTTAAACAGATTTGTATTTCTATTTGTTGAATAAAAAACTAAAACTTTACAAAAACATAATTAGTTCTTCTCAAAAAGAGAAGAACTTTCAAACTAAAAAAATAAGAAAGCTTTCTTGAGAGAGAAAGATAGAGAAAGAAATGTGTGATTTTTGGGATTTGAAAGATGATTTTTACAATGATAGAGAGGGTCCTTTTATAGATGAAGAAAGGACTAAATATGTGAAAACATATCTTGAAAATGGGTGTTGGATGCATTTTGGAAAGATTGGCACAAGTATGGCTAGTGTTGGCATATGGGCGTAGACAAGATTGTGGGTCTTGGCGTGGTACGCACGGGACAGGGTTGAGCATGTGCCTGACTGCACGCATGCACTCGCATATTAGGGCATTTTTGTCAACATATTTGTGATGTATTGTCTCCAATATTTTTCTTTGAGTCTTTAAATTATTTTTGAAAGCAAATATCTTAAAAATAATAAAAATACTTATGATTCCAAAAAGATAAATTTATATAAAAAATGATAAAATCATACAAATAAAAATCTATTTAATGAATTAAAATACAATAAATCATGATAATTTTATTCTTTTTTAAGCACTCATCACATGCTTGGCTGAATTGATAAAGAGCTTATAAAAAGATTCCTTGGCTATGATGACTCTATGAAAGTAGAGACATCAATGAACTTTTTTACTCAATATTTTCAAGTTTTATTCAACAAGTAGTATTTTTTGGATTAAAGATTAAATATAAACTTTCAAATGAAAAGATGTGAAAATACAATTTTCAAATTGTTTTGTATATTTATAGATTTTTTATGAATTTTTAATGCAAATTTCCACGTGGATGCCACGTAAGCAGTAGAGCTAACGGAGCAAGCCATATGAACCGCACACAAGTAAAGAAGGCTAATCATGCAACACCGAGTGTTCATAGTGATGTAGTGTCATGCCATATGTCACCACGACATTCATTTTGTGTTCGTTGCTATATCAATGCGCTAACCATGAGTAATAACCTGATTCATCTATTTTTTTTCACCCGAGTGCTACGCTATCCATAACCACAAATCATATTATGACATGTGGTGATGACTCAGCATGTGTTAATCGAGAACAATCCACTACCACATGTCATGCTCTGAATCCCCCCAGAAATCCCTCAGGCCACATTTTTCTATTTTATTGGCTAGTGCTATTAATTTTTCTTTTTTTTCATTTCAACCGTTAAGCTGAAGCTGATCTGATGATCCTGATTCTACCTAAGCTATATTTAGCCCCTTATTTACCCCATCAACCCTAATGAGTCAAAATAAAAAAAATTATCAATTTTTGGAGCCAAGAAAAGGGAAAAATACAAAAAAAATTCAAAAGGAGATACAATTTTGGTAGAGATTCAAGAGGAGATTGATATTATAATTCAAGAGATTGATTGTATTTTTTCTTCTTCTCCTTTCTTCATCATTTTTATATCTTTCTTTTTGAAAAATATAAGCTTGATGAAAAAACTTATGTCTAGTTAATTTATTAATCTAGGGATCTTATGAACTTAATTTCACCATGTGATAATATAAATTTTACCCCAATTATGATTTCAATATAAATATATTATTTAATTCTATTTTTATGCTATGAATTGTTTGGTCGACATTTGATCTATAGAGGCAATTATATAGATTTGAGATAATTATTTAATTGTTTGTCTTGATTAAATAACATGCATAGTTTCTAGCCATAGGTATATGATTCTTATGTATATGATTCATAACTGATGAAATTAATGAGAAATATACAATTTAATTGATATTTGGTTAGGTTAATTACTATATAGTGTGTAGTTTACTCGAGAGAGGAATACATGTTAGATTAGATTTCATATATCTTCTTAGCTATCAAATCTAATTTAATTAATTATTGTTATTTATTTTTAGTCATTTTAATTTTGTTTTCTTTAAATGTAAAAATTCCACATCACATGCCCAAGCTGTAAGCCAAAGGCCTCAAGGTAACCTTCAAAGTGACACAATTGTAAATCAAAGAAAAGAAGGTAAGGAGCATTGCAACGCCATAGCCTTGAGGAGTGGTAAAACTCTAAAGGAGAAAGCTGAGACCAAAAGGAATAAGGAGGACCATGAGACTAAAAATGATAAGAAAAAATCATAATTTAATAAGGATGAGAAGGAATAAGTGGATAAAGAGAGCCAGGGATTGCTTGATAAAGAGAGTAATGGAAAATAAATAATTTCACCAAAAAAGAGAAATCTCTACAAACCCATTATTTTTTTCCCTTAAAGATTGTAAAAGAAATAGTTGGATACATAGTTTTCAAAATTTCTTGATGTTTTCAAGAAGCTGCACATAAATAGATCATTTACAAATGCACTTGAGTATATGCCTTCTTATGCCAAATTTATAAAGGACATCATGTTTAAGAAAAAGAGGCTTGGAGAGAAACGATAACCTTGACTAAAGGTTGTAGTTCTATTCTTGTTAGAAAACTACCCTAAAAATTGAAAGTTCCTAGAAGTTTTTACATTCATTGCACAATTGGTAAATCCATTTTGATAAGGCACTATATGACTTGGGTTCTAGCATCAACCTTATGCCATTATTAATTTTCAAGAGATTAGGGGTTGGTAAAGCCAAACCTATTTTAGTAACATTACAAATGGTAGATAGATCAACTAAGAGACCTTGGGGTATGGTAGAATATATGCTAGTAAAAGTAGACAAGTTCATCTTTCTGGTGGATTTCATTATACTAGACATGGAAGAGAACCGTAACATTCCTATCATGCTTAGTCATCCATTCTTGCAATTGAAAAAGCACTCATTGATGTATAGAAATGTGAGCTTACAATGAGAGTGCAAGAGAAACGAGTGACATTTAAAGTGTTTAAAGGATCTGAACCTTCTGATATTGATAATGCTAATGAATGCTTTATAATAGATGATAATTTAAAATAATTTGTTAAGTTGCCCATACTTAATAATATTACACATGATGTTGTGAAGAATGAAGTAAACTCACCAAAAAACAACTCAATCTATATTAATTTTGAAAGTGTGAAATCTATGATTGATATTGGTGAATATTGTTGATTGTGTGAACTATTTGGAGGCTACATCTTCTATGTGTATACCTAATGTTGTTATGGAGAGTTTTCAGATAGGATCTAAGCTCAAATCATCTATTGAAGGGACACTAAGTTTAGACCTCACACCTTTATCCTACCATCCCAATCAAGTGGGCAAGTGGAAGAGTCGAATAGAAAGGTGAAATGGATGATAGAAATACATGAATTGCATGAGTTATGATGGAGTGCTTATAAGAATTCCAAAAAGTACAAAAAGAAAAAAAATATAGCATGATAAGAGAATTGAGCACCATGTTTTTAAGCCAAAATATAAAGTATTATTGAATAAATCAAGACTCAAATTGTTTTCAAGAAACCTAAAAAGTAAGTGGACATAGAGAGATGTACCATAAGACTTGATATGATCGTCTAGTCAAGGAAGTTAAATGTGACACTAGTTGGGAGGCAACCCAATGTTATTTTGCTTATATTTTTATTGTTTTTGGTTTTGTAGTGAATAAATGGGAAGAATAATGACAAAATAAGATTGAGTATTTTGACAACAAATGTGGTGTGCCAAGACAAATGGAGTTTTATTTCCTTTTACTTTTTCATATTTATATGTGCACATTGAGGACAATGTGAAATTTAAGTTTAGGAGAGGGTACTTCATTCTTTACTTTAGTATTTAGTACGTATTTTCAATTTTTAGGAATTCTTTATGGATGTTTTTAACCATAATTTGGGTAGAAATTTATAAATATAGGGAAACTAAATGCATGCATGCTTGATATGGAATATATGAACTCAATGATAAAGATTGGTTGTCATGACTAGGATAAAGAATGTAACATGCTCGTTAACATACTTACATTAATCATATGATATGCTCGTTAGTTTTGATTGGATTGATTCAAATTTGTATGCATCTATTCATGATTGATTTTGGTGTTCTTATTGAGAGATACTTTGTATGAGAGTTATGTAAGTTAATGATATCTACCATATTTTAGAATCTATTTGATCATCCCTTGAAGCAAAATTCTAAATAGTATTTAGCAAAAGAGATTATTTAGGCCCTATTTGGATTGATTGAGCCTTTTAGGTTAACTGTTGTTAATATATGTAGTCACACATTTAAGTCTAACAAAGAATCTTTCATATCTTTAAGCCACATTTTATGGATAACCAATAAGAATTACCTTTGTTTTTGTACCTTTAGCATGTATGAAAAGAAAAAAATGCAATCATGTGTTATGTTATAGAGTGAGGTGAAATATAATGCACCTTATAATAAAAAAAGAGAAGAAAAGAAAAACCCACAACATAATTATTTCTCAAAGGAAAAAGAAAATAAAATTGAAAATAAGTTTGAGGGTGTTATGAAATTACAAAAAAGATGTGAAATAAAAGAATATGAAAAGAATGATAAGATAGGGTGCACTAAAATATCATGTTAAAGCTCAATTGTAGTTAAAAAGTGCACATGAATAAAAAGTAAGCTAAGGTGTGGAAAAAACTTAAATGTCTTCATTTATCAATCCCCACCTAAGCCTTACATTACAGGTATGTGAAGTTCTTATTGATCTTTAGCTAAGTTCATATTTATATTCGTGTAGAGGGATGTCAAAAATAGACTTACAAGACTTGTTCTAAAATTGAATTGATTAGTATGCTCATATAGGTTTATTTCATGAGTGTGTTGGATGATATCATGTTCCCATACACATATATATGAATCAAATTTTCAAAAACCTTGTATACCCTTATATCATTGGAACGTTTTGATTTATGAATATGTGAACCTTCTTGTCTTAGAATTGTATAACTTTTAAGGGGAATAGTTTTTGCTAAATATGCATGTATCAATATATATATATATATATATATATATATATATATATATATTTATTTATGAATATATTACCCATGTCAGTTTATTTAGTTAGACTTGGCTTAACCTGAGGACAAAGCAAAGTGTTAAGTTTAAGAGTGTAACGAATCTATAAAAGTAGAGTCATTAACATAGCTTTTACTTAATATTTGTTCATTTTATTCAATAAGTAGTATTTTAGGGTTAAAAATATTAAATATGAATTTTATAGCGAAAAGGGATGAATATATAATTTTTGAATTGTTTTTGGATTGTTATGGATTTTTTATGAACTTTTAACGTAGGACCAATTGGTAAGACACCATGCAAGATGTGGAGCTAACAGTGTAAGCCATGTGGACCACACATAACCGGAGAAGGCCAATCATGCAACGCCGAGTACTCATAGTGATGTAGTGCCATGCCATATGTTAGCATGGCATTCATTCCGAGTTCATTGCTTGGTCAACGCGCTTGCTATATGTCATAAATTGATTCATATATTTTTCCAATCAATCATCACGACATTCATAATCGCAAATGACATTGCACCACTTGGTGTTGACTCAACGTGCGTTGACTAAGACCATTCCTCCAGTCATGCATGGAGCTTTGATTCACCCTAGAAATCCCGCATGTCATGTGTCGCTCTTTAATTGGTTGGCATTGTTAATTTTTACTTTTTTCATCTCAAACATTGATCTAAAATTGATATGACATTCTAGATTCCACCTAAGCTATATTTAACCCCTTAATTACCCCATAAACCCTAATGAGTCACAATCAACAAATTTTTTATCAGTTTTTGGAGCCAAGAAGAGAGAAAAACATAGAAAAATTCAAAAGGAGATATAATTTTGGTGTATATTCAAAAGGAGATTTGCATTACAATTCAAGAGATTGATTGTATCTCCTTTTCTTCTCCTTTCTTTATCAATTTTTATGTCTTTCTTTATGAAAAATATGAGATTTTTGAACAAAATTATGTCTAGTTAATTTATTAATCTAGGGTCTTATGAACTCAATTTTCACTATGTGATGATCTAATATTTTATTCTAAGTATGATTTCAATTTAATTATGTTATTTAATTTGATTTTTATACTATGAATTATTTGGTTAAAAGTTGAAATATGGAGGCAATTAAATCGATTTGAGAGAATTATTTAATTGTTTGTCTTGATTAAATAATATGCATAGTTTCTAGGTAGAGATTTACAATTCTTATGTATGCGATCCATAATTGATGAACTTAATGAGTAGCATGAAATTTACTTGACATGAGAGTGTGGTTAGGTTAATCACTATATGATGTTTAGTTTACTTGAAAGAGGAATATATGATAGATTAGATTCAATTGAAAATTATATGGGGAGGAATTTAGTGATTCATATGTTTAGAAAATTGGAGGATTAAATATTCCTAGATATTTTCTCATATATCTTCTTAGCTACCAAATCTTATTTAATTAATTATTTTCATTTATTTTTAGTTATTTTAATTTTGCTTTCTTAAAATAGAAAAACATAAAAAAATTCATTTTTATTAAAAAAAATTAGTTTCTGATAACATAATCTCTATAGAAATGATATTTTCCTATTATTATATTACTTATTGTGATACATATACATGCGTATTTATTGGACACAATACATATACTAGCATATTCATTGACTTCACTCCTTCATATAAAGGTGTGATATGTTACATATATGTGTGTGCTTGCTTTGACTTTCCATGTCAAAAAGGGGTAGAATGTGCACAACTTGTATTTGTTTGTGCATTGTGTTTGATTGTTTGCATGCTATTTGTTACAGGTTATGGTGATTGTAGTCTGCATTGCATTATCACATTATGTTTATCTAATATACATACACTTAAGGGGAGTTTTGCATATGTTCAAGGGGAGTATGCATATCTTTGTTGCATATAGATTGTGTAGTTTGCATATTTGTATTGCTTGTAGATTATGTTTTCCTATGCTACATGTTAACTATGCTTAGTATATCATGTGTATCTATATAGGGGTGACACGATAGCATTTGTACATACTATCAATGTGTACCTGTGTAGGGGTAGCACGATAGTATTTGGATAGACTATATACTATTTCTATATGTTATGTTATGGTATGTGTTTGTTTCGTGTGTGCAGGTTACTGGTGTTTGGTAAAGTTTTCATACTTCAAGTGTGCTAAATATAGTGGTGCTTAGTTCTTTGTGACATAGGATTGGATGAGATGATTAATGAAGTTAGATGGAGCACTCAAGATGGATACATTTGGAATATATGGCTTTTAGGTTTTGGTGTATATCTTTCTATTGTTTATAGGAACAAACAACTTTAGGGAATCTTCATAATCATCTCATGTTTGATAAGCTTTTGTATTTAGTTATGTAGTGTTTTAACATGGAAAGCCAAACGAAGAGAATGTAAGTCTTGTTGTTTTTATGTTTGTTTGTTGGCTTCATATGTGTAAAACACAGTGTCTATTTTATTCTTACTTAATGCATTTATCCTCCTTTGTGTAAGGTTGGCTATTATAGATCAATAATATGCATATATACATAATTAGGAATACTTTATATGCAAGCATGTTTACACACACCACAAATTTGGTTTTTGTAGTGTGTATGTTGAGTGGAATGCTCGTCGATGTTATCCCTTGTGTTTTTGGTTTGTTTTAATGCGAATATTTATAGAAAGTGCTAGGAAATTTTTGGAATGAAAAAATGTGATTTTTTTTACCACTTTGCCACCAAACTTTCTACCAATATCACCCGGGACCATGCCATATATGGTGTCGAGGTGGCTGGCGAGGTGGAAATTTTGAGTTCTATAAATACCCCTCTAATTGCTTCTTATTTGGTATCTAAAAAATGTGAAACTCTATCAAAATCACTTTTCATTTTTCTATTTTTAGATCACTTATACCTCGAGTACTGTTCGATATTAGTGATTCGTGATTGT
Organism: Hippophae rhamnoides; assembly: GCA_033030585.1. NCBI lineage: Eukaryota > Viridiplantae > Streptophyta > Magnoliopsida > Rosales > Elaeagnaceae > Hippophae > Hippophae rhamnoides. Next base: position 16,623,106 of record CM065431.1, read on the forward strand.
TTGAGCAAAGTCATACTTATGAGTAGTAAGTACTCAAGATGGTATTTGTAAGTAGGTTATATGTGATCCGTGTGTCGGCTTAGAGTTGCTTTGATGCAACTATTTATTTTTGAGAACTTCATTGTGATGTGAGCTAAATTAAATGCTTTGAGTTCTTATATCTCTTGTTATGCATAATAAGAGATAGGTTGTTTGAGTTTGAGGGTGCTCCTCATGATTAGGGGTAGTTACACTTTCAGTTACTAATTCCTACTCACGGATCACACTACTTTAGGTGGTGTGGGCTTCGAAGAAGAGCCGGGTTCATATGTTGAGCTAGGTCATTGTGGAAGTAACAAGCAAGAAAAACAACAGCCAGTTAGAACAAAGGTCTCGACTGATAGATGTAATGGTAGTTTTATTTCTTTTAGAGTGTAACTATTTCATTATTTAGTAGATTATTTGCTACTGAGTGGTTTCTTTAAGAAACATGAGGATGTTAACATATAGACAGGGTTACTCTGTGGGTTTATCTTGTTATATCTATTGTTATGTATGATCTGCTTTTGTGTTAGTATAATCTGAGTTTCTATTATGTATATCCTAACATACTAGATTTAAACTTTGAATAGAAAGCTTATTTGTTTTGCGTACTTGCATGCTTTATTTCCTTTCCTTGTAGTAAGCCTATAGCTTTATAATTATTACTTCTACTTTTTGATAGTGCATTTTTAGTATGAGTCTTTTAGGAATCTATATCTTCTTACCTTGGTAATGTACTAGTGTTGGACTCTTTATTATGGTTTGTTATGTAATGTATGATTGCATGCTATGAAAGTACAATCATTATTTACCGAATATATGTCCACATTTTAGGTATTTAAGAGATTGAAAATCCCTTATAGCTTTTCAGTATGTATGATTGTCTTGCATGTTGTGTGATTTTTTTCTATATTATGCATGATGCTAACTTGGATAGGAACCTATGTGACACATCATCACTAGTGTGTTTACCGTAGCTTCTTCTTTCTTAATGCATGTTGTTTTTTTTGTGTATTGAATAAAGATGTGATTTTGTACTTCTATTGAGTTAATTTCCTAATTCACGCTGTGAGGCCTACTTAGTGGAATTGACATAGACCTCGTAAAAAGATTTCATGAGTTTGCATTTTCATCCCTCATCTAGGTCCCGATTATCTATTTGAATAGAAAGAACAATTAACTGTCGTGTAATTGTTTCTATGTATGAGAATCTTCACTAGTCACTTGATTCAATGAAAGAAGGAAATTGAAAGTAAAACTAAGTCATAAAAACATCTCTGTCATGACCTTGTATGTTATGGAGTGAAAGTAGGAAAAAGAAAGATGGGCTATTGCTGATCACATGCCATTTTATGGTGGTTTGCAAGAACTCTTTGATTTTTTTAAATCTAAGAGAGTAAGATTAGAAGAGTGAAAGAAGGAAGAACATAGATGGGTTAGATCTCTTTATCAATGGGAGAGTGTTAATTTTTGAAAGATGGAAGGGTAGAGATAGGTTAGGGATTTTGATTTTAAAAGATAGTTAAAGATTTTTTTTATCTCTCTTATTTATATGATTGGGTTGCATCCAACTCCTTTGCTCTTCTTTTGTTTTTAATTTTTCTCTTTTCTAACGTGAACATATTAAAAAAATTCTAATTAAAGTTCCAAATTGGAGAATGCTTGCCTAACATAATTTTTATTCTCGCTTGAAGTATAAACTAAATCAAAAAAATAGCAGTACATTTTTCCTCCTATCAAAAATTATATGGCAATAGATTTTCCCTCCCATCTAAAATTATTGTTATTAATTTATGACTACAATTAAAACTTAAAAATTGATGGAAAATTTTCCCTCCATCTTATAAAACTAAGGATGATTTGATAAATTCATTTAAATTAATAAATCTGATCCAATCTATCATATTCAAATCGAATTATATTAACAAATTTTATTGTCAAATCGAATTTTGATTCAAAAGTATACAATTTGTTTGGATTCAGATCAGATTCAGATTGACAGCTTTTATAATCTTTTGGATGCGATCCGGATAGAATTACTATTAAATTATAAAGAAATGTATATTTTATATTATAATATATTATATTTAAGTAATATTAATATCGTAATTACATTATATTACTATTTTAACTTAAAAAATAAATATAAATGTTTATAATAATTTAATAATTGTATATACATATTTCTTATTCTTTTAATTCTCTTGATTATGACTATAAGTAATAAATTTTGCTATAAATACATCAATTTAAAATTTAAATGTTGTGTATATCATGTTTTATATGTGATAATAATTCATAAATAAATTTCAATATCAACATAGTCTAACTTAATCTAAATTTTTTGATATATTCTCATTCAAATTAGTTCATATTAATTACATTATTAAAATGAATTCGAACTAAAAATCTACAAATACGATTCAAATAGAATCAGATTCAAATTAGTCAAAAACACACACTTTCAATTTGTTGCTCACCTCTATACCAAACTATTTATTTATCACAAACATGAATGATTTTCAACAAGATTTTGGTAAATTAAAAATACCCATATAAATATGTTGTTTTAAAATTACTTTTCACAATATTCAAAACAAATTTCGATTTTTTCATAGGTTGTTTCTAATTTTCAAACATTTCTTTAAAAAAATTAGAAATATGTTGCTTTAAATTTTTTTTTTCACAATATTCAAAACAAAATTTGATATTTCATAGGTTATTTGTAATTTTAAAAAATTTCTTTAAAAATTTTAGAAATGCTGGTTTCTATTTTTTTTATTTTTTCTAATTAAAGATAATTTTTTTGATTTGTTTTAATTAAAGATACACATGCTTAACTTTTTTTTTGTTATAAATTAAGTTAATATCTATTCATATGGCTACTATACTATATACAAAGGTTTAAATTATGCCTTATAAGTTTTTGGACAAAATTATACTCGTATTTTAAAGTAATGATTACTATTACCATTAATATATTTATTTATTAATTGTGTAATAAATTATTATTAGTTAAAACATTTATAATTATCTATTAAAACATTAAGATTATTTATCTTAAATAACATAATACATGTTTTTAATGGTCAATTATTTTTTATTTAAGTTTATATAATGTTGGGATTAGTTCACCCACTTTTGGACTGATTCTCAAAGTAAGATCGATTTCGAAATTCTCACAACTAGATATATCCAATGATTATATTTTTGACATTTTTGGAGTACGTACGGAGATAAAATTGCAAAAAATAGGCATATAAAGAGACCATTCATCCATCCAAATAAATAGAACTTGTGAAAAAAATGATCGTATACACTTTGAAATCATTTAGAGAGTCCAAAAAAATATTTGTGAAAAGATGACATGCTCTTTAGATCATCTTTATTTAATAGGCCTTCAAAAGAGACTCATAATCCTTCTAAAAAGAATAAAATAATCAACAAGTTCTAACACTTAGATGGGAATCATGTGACCCAATTGGCCTAAAGTCTCTATGGTACTCTAGCACCTACACGAGTGGTAGAACCTACACTTGCTTGAGTTTGTCCAGTTCGCCCACAATAGGTCTGTATGGATCAAATATGAGAAACCCAAGCGGATTCTAATGCCCATATCATCCTAATTAAGATAGAATTCTAGACTACCCTAGTCTACTTTTTGTCAAAGAGAATATCTACGTGGAATCTTCCAATACCTAGAGTATGGTCAAGGAAGTTGAAAGTACAAAAAATCATCATTCAATACCTCTTATAAGAGGGGAAAATTCATCAACTTGATTACAAATATTTCTCTAAGTTTAGAGACATTTCATGTTTAGACCAAGGCTTAGCTAAGCAACATTTAGACCAAAAAATCACCCCAACTTAAAAATGTTGAAGCAAACATAACAAGTCTTGGACAGAAAATAAGGACATGTGTATACCGGTCAAAGATCACCTGGACATTTAATCGCTACCCAGCTAGATGGGACAAGACCATACAAAGTTTGGCTAGGCAAGATGATGTAGGATGAAAGCATGAATATACTAATAATATGGAAACACTTAGGAAATAAGAAACATATGAGCAAGGTTTAGACTAGATAGATTCTCTCTCACAATATGTTTTCATATTTGTATTATGAAACAAACACAAGGAAACTATTAGCTAGATGTGAGTTTGAAATATAATTTTTTAATCTTATCCCGTATTATTAGACCAAAAGATGAAATATAATTTTTTAACAAATAAATGTGAGTTTTTGTTTCTCATCATCTCATTCAACTAAGAAAAATATAATATTAAATAATAATTCAAAATAATTGTAAAATAATTTTTTCTTAATATAATGTGAAAAATATAAGAAAATGATATTTATATTATTTGTTTTTTAATTCATTTTTAAGTAAAAAATTATATTTAATAAAATACAATTAATATTTTTAATTTTAATATTCATCACAAAATTTAAATATTTTTATAATAACTATATAATAATAATTTTTAATTAAATTTATTAATAAAATTGTGTATATATTACTAATATGTAAGAAAAATATAGGCATGATATATTAGTATTATTTAATTTATATAAATATTTTACAAACTAAATCATAACTAAAAAAGTAATTTAAATATGTTAATTGTGATTGATACAATGAAATTTCAATTTAATTTAATTTTAGACTAAATTTTTTAATTGAAAAAGTAAGAGACTAAATATTATCAAAAAAATCAAGTGATCAAAATAGTAGAATTAATAAAGGTTATGGAACCATATATATTGTTCTACTTAATTAAAGTTGTATACCATAAGACAACACAATATATAATATGATGTAAATTAATTTAATAATTTTTTTTTACTTTAAATAATATATTGTGTTAACTAATTTTTGAGTCGATTAACATGTGAATTCAATACGATCTTAATAAGACAAACACGTATACTTATATTAATACGATATAACATATTTATTAAATGATTCATTGCACAAACTTATTAGTAAATACGAATTGTAATTCTAGTTTGAATCGGATAAATTTTAACAAAGTACCAAACTAAAATTACATTGTTTAAAAAAAAGAAGAAAAAAAAATTTCATTGCCGCAAAGGTAAGAAAATTAATTACACACAAATACATCAAAAACTATCAAATAAATGTTTGTTTTCTCGGCTCATAAATATATAGCCCCCATTAGGTTTTCTTAATTTTTTGTTTAATATCTTTGATATTGAGAATTTGATAAATTTTGAAAGTTTACTTTAATGCTATTTCAAACTAAAGATATTTTTTTTACATGTGAAGGCAAATAAAGGACTTCCAAACGACAAAAGAGTTATGTTTAATCATTTGCCCTATGTCAATTATCTTTGTAATTTGGTTAACACTTTAAAAAAAAATTCTTTAATTTTTAGTATTATTTAGAAATGTAATTTGTTTTAATTATGTTCACTTAGTAATCATAATAGCCTCAAATATTTACAAACAACTTATGTACTTAAAACTAAGTCTTAGAAAATGTTCAATAATATAAAAATCTTTTTTACATTTTATCTAAATTTAGTTATCATTTACTTCCTTGTAGGAGTTTATCTAACTAAGTATATTTTATCTATATTTTGTTATACTTTACATTTTTATCTCTACTTAGTTATATTTTACATTTGATCTATTTCTGTGCTATTAAGCTTAATAATATAATATTAAGTTATGAAATGGAAGTTAATTTGTCTGAATCGTCCTTGGAAGAAAGGAACTCATTGTGAAGAGGTTTCTCATGTTTACATTTTGTGCAGTATATATCGGTGAACTTGGACTATAACTTTAAATTTTGTGAAGGACATGGAACGTAGATTTTACCACAAGAAGAACTACATATGTCTAGTTTTGTAATGTCTCTACTTATTTTATTAATGTAAACTATTGACACAAATCGTATTAAAGTTAATAGTAACATTTGTAAAAGAAACTCATCCTAAATTCTACTTGTCAATTAATGGAGATGATTTATGTATCTATTTGTAACTCTCTTTTTTTTATTAAGTATACACACTAATATAAAATACATATTTTTGCAAAAAAATATTTTATTGATTTAAAATAAATGTACATCAATAACATTAATATAAAAAAATAAAAAATTATCAAATTATTAAAATTATCATAAGAATTGTACGTAAAATAAATGTGTAGTTTAAAAAATAAATTTTTTTGAGCATTTTTCTTTAGTTTCTTTTTGGTTTCTATTTAAGTGTGGCTATTTTAATTGAAAACATGATAATTTTTTAAGATATAGTTTGATATTTAATGGTTTAAGTTCTTTAATTTTTGAATCATAATAAAACTTTAAAAAATAATACTTGATATAGATTTAGATCTAAAAAACTTGACAAAATATAACAAAATAAACTTAAACTCTTCGTAAGTTAGATTTAGGTGAATAAATTGTCACACTAGATTGAATTTTATGTGGAGTGAAAAAAATCATAAAGTAACTATTATGATATTTATTCAACATGAAAAATAAATAACAACCTTAAAAGTTAAATAATTGCAATTAACAATTTTATTTATTCTCATTTATGGAGTGCATTAAAAAATCTTAAAGTACAATTTTTACCTAAATAATTATTTATTTAATTTGTCTATGTTCAAGGTATCTTTCTTAAAAATTAGATTCCTATACATAATATAACATTAAAGATGAATATTTTATTTTTGGATGATTAAAATTATCATTAATAGTAAAAATTTGATTTTTTTTATCGATGTAGGATGTGAATGGTTATTGTAATACCAAAATAATTGTGAGATCCTATTTTTTAAAAAAATTAATTACATAAATTATTTTATATATTTGTATTTTTAATTAAGTTTTATTATAATTATAATTAAATATTAATATTTTTAAACTAATAATAGAAGATTAAAAATTTTCATTTAAAATTAATAATATTAATATCAATTGTTTAATTTAAAATTAAATTGGTAAGAATTTTAATATAATGAATAATTTTTGTTTATATAAAAAACAAAGAAAAAGAAGAAGTGGCAGGTTGAGCCACGTCCACGCTATTCGGCCATAGAAGGGAAAAGTGAAGAAACGAAAGCGCATAGGGGTTTTTGACACCATTTGTTTCCACCGACCTTCACTTATTATTTATCATAGGTAGTATTTAAGATTTAAATTAAAACTCTTTTTATTTTTTTATTTATAATTTTTCCTTTTTAATATTCATTATTTTAAGAGTATTTATATTCTTTGAAACCTATAAAAAATATCACCTTTTAATGGTTTTAATTTATAAATAAATATAAATTTGATATTCTCGTAACTATATTATTATTATGATTTATTTTTATATATGAACTATTTTAACGAAAAATACCAAATTTAAGAACTCATTTATTAACATATATGAATAATAATTAAATGGTTCATTTTTTTTAATCATCTTGATGTAAATTGATTATTTTAGTGTCTATTACTCTTTAATTAATTTGATAATTTTGAATAACTTAGATATGTGATATTAGCTTAAGGTTTATGGAGATTCAAAATAAAACTATGAAACTTTATTTTGAGAATTAGTTTTTAGTGCGAGTTGTCTTATTTGAAAAGTTTATTTGTTTTTAAATTATAAATTATGTAATTTTATAATTGTGAAATTAATAAAAAATAATATTTTCATTAAATTTATATAGATATATGCATTCTTTTTTATATCTTACTTATTGACACCAATTGAGCGGTTATTCTTGGAAAGAAAAGAGGTTTTTTCTACTATCTCAATGTCTTCCTAATCTTTTGTTGGTGCTCTTCTATTTCACCATTTTTCTTTGAGAATTACTAAGAAGAGGAATACAACTTAAAATATATATTCAAAATCACAAGGAAAAAATAATTTTTATTTTATAAATAGCATTATCTCCTTTTATTTTTTTCTAAACATTTTTTTAAATTATTTGTAAAGTATTTAGAGCATTTTAGATAATCCAACTCACATCACTTAACAAGCTTGAAAAGCCATAAAGTAATTATAAGAAGTATTTGCATCCACATATTTCAACAACTACATCCCTTGATTCAAAGTTAGAGGTAAGGTTTTGCTAATTGATTTATAATTTCTTCATTCTTATTTTCATTGTATTGTTAATTACTTTTTATTAAGAATTTGAACATAATATTTTGATTACTTGATTTGTGCATGACTCAAAAACTTTAAGCTCATTTTAGAATATGTAAATAACACTTTGAATATCATTTCATGAGCAATCATTGCTTATATGGAATGTGCATTATGTTGTTTTTCACATGTTCTTTAATTGTCCAAGAATTGGACATTTTAAGAATACATTGTTATGTAAGGAAAATAAATTTCAATTATATATTATTGTTTACTAGAAATTATAGCTAACTTTCCAAACTATCATTCTCATACGCATGGTGTACTCTATGTTACACAAACTTTTTATCACACTGAGAGTCATAAAATTTTCAATACATATCCAGGTGTTGGACTTGGATCCCCCAATTGTTTTCAAAAAATTTACAAATTTTCACTAAATTGGAGTTTTAAGTACTTATATTTTTGTTAATGTCATGTCACTTAAATATTGATATTTCATGAGAAATAAAGAACCCAAATAACATAAGGTGTACTTAAAGACTTATAGGAGATATTGTTGAATGTTTTAGTGACATAAACGTGTAGTTGAACTTTGTTTCCTTTACATAATAATCCATTCTTCAAGGGGATAGAAACATTATCTTTTATGACGACGCACGTGATAAAATAACATGAATATCCTTTATACATAGTCCTTGCACATCATTTGGTTGTTCTTAACATTGACTTATAATTTAAATACATTAAAGGTTTTTATGTTACGATGGAGAAAAGCTGGATTTATGACAAAGATAGATCACGTCTTAATTATCAAAATTGTGTATTGAAATTTATTAAATGTGGCCCAAAACCCACTATTCTCTTAAACTCTCTACCTTACCTATACATATATACGTTTGGTGCCAAAATCCATTTTTAGCCAAAGAACCTCCAATTTTTCTCTCAAATTTTATAGAACATATTAGAATAAAGGCCATATGCAATAATCATTTGTATGGTAATATTTGATTAAATAACAAGTTTGTTAATTTATCTTGCTATATATTACCAGTAAATTAGAGGGAGTTATTTTCTGGGTGTATTTGGTTTTTGGTATATTTTGTGAAGCTCTGTAAATATTGGATTTTTGTATCCCTATTTGATTATTAGTGGATTTTACTTAGTATGTCATCGTTAGTGGAGTAGAAGTTTTACATTGAAAAGTTGAACCACTTAAAACATTATATGCCATTTATTTTTCTCACTTCTTATTATTTTGCTGTTACCTATAATTATATATTTGTGTAATCAAATTGGACCCGAACTTTTCTTCCGCTAGTGCTAATTTATAACAAAGTGGTATTAGAATGTTGGATTATTCTGTTATTTATTGTAATTGATCAAGTTTTCTCATTTGGATTCATTTTGAGCTTTGAGTTATCTGATTAGTTTCATATTTTTTTGGTTGTGCTTCTATTTATTTAACATTGGGCTTTCTATTATGGCAGCAAAATATGAAATTGAGAAATTCAATGGTAGGAATGATTTTAGTCTTTGGCGAATGAAGATGTAGGCCATATTAGTTAAAGAAAGGCTCTTTAAGACACTTGAAGGCAAGGATAAATTGTTAGAAAATTTATTAATGAAGAAAAAGATGCATTGATGGAAAATGCTCTCAATTCAATTTAGTTATCCTTGTCTGATGAGGTACTACGTAAGGTTAATGATGAAAAATCTTTCATTGAGTTATGGCTTAAATTGGAGAGTGTGTATATGACCAAGTCTTTGACAAGTCGATTATATTTGAAATAACATTTGTATACATTAAGAATGTCAGAAGGTACACCTTTACACAATCACCTTGATGAATTTACTAAAATTATTCGATTTAAAAAATGGTGGTGTTAAAATTGATGATGAGGATTATGCCTTAGTTCTACTATGTTATTTACCTCATTCATTTGGACATTTTGTTGATACCATGTTATATGGGCGAGAGACTATTTCTTTGAAAAATATCACAATAGCTTTGAATTATAAAGAGTTGAAAAAAAGTGTCTACTAGCAACAATGATAATAGTAGTGGTTTATTTGGTAGAGGTAGAAATCAAGAAAAAGGCTCAAGTAACAATAGAGGCAAGTCTAGATCCAAATCTAGAAAACGAAAGAATAAATGAAAATATTTCCATCAGGAAAGGTGCTGGAAAGTAAATTGTTCAAAACTTAAAGGTTAAGAAAAATCTTCCGTAACATCTTATGGTACTAATGATGTTACTAGTGTTACAAATAGTTCTAGTTTTGTTGGTGAAAATGCTCTATTAGTATCTATTGGTTCTCTTGGAGATGTTTGGATTCTATATTCGGGTTGCGCTTTCCACATATGCCCTAGTAGGAACTGGTTTTATTTTTATTAGTCTATTGATGGATGTGTTGTCTTCATAAGAAACAATGTGTCTTGCAAGGTTATTGGTATTGGTACTATTTGAATTAAGATGCATGATGGTATTGTTAGGATTTTGAAAGATGTTCACCATGTTTAGATTTGAAAAAGAACTTGATATCTTTGGGTACTCTTGATTCACAAGGCTACAAGTATAGAGATGAAGGTGGAGTTTTAAGAGTTAGTACGGGTGATCTCATTTTTATTAAAGGGAAATTATTGTGTGGCCTATTTGCTTCAGGGTAGCACTGTTATTGGTAGTGTTTTAGTTTCATCCTTTTCAGATCAAGATTTAGATACTACTAGATTATAGTATATGCAGTTAGGGCATATGAGTGAGGCATGGATGTTTATTTTGAGGAAGAAGGATTTTCTGAGTGGTTAGAAAACTGAGAACCTTGATTTTTGTGAGCATTGTGTCTATGGAAAGCATCATAGGGTCAAGTTTAGTACAACAATCCATAAAATGAAAGGTACTGTGGATTATATTCATTCAAATCTTTGGGGTCCTTCTCATGTTTTTTTCTAAGGGTGGTTTCCGATATATGTTGACTTTTATTGACGAATTCTATCATCATGTTTGGGTGTATGTTCTAAAAAATAAGAATGATATGTCCTCAAAATTTGTAAAATTTAAGGCTTGTATAGACTATAAAACAGGCAAGAAAATCAAGCATTTAAGGACTGACAACGGTTAGGAATTTTATGAAAGTCAGTTTAATGAGTTATGTGAAATAAATGGCATAATGAGACATCGCATTTTATGTCATACAACACTATAAAATGGAGTTGTATAATGTATGAATAGGACTCTCTTAGAAAGAGCTCATTGTATTCTCTTTCAAGTTGATTTGTATAAATCCTTTTGGGTTGAAGCTTGTAACCATGCTTGCTATTTGGTGGATCGATCTTCATAATCTATAATTGAGTTGAAGTATCCATTTAAGGTATTCTGTGATACTCATGCTAATTATTTTTATTTGAAAGTTTTTGGTTGTTCTACTTATACTCATGTTAATGATGGTGAACTTGAGCATAGGGCATTGAAATGCATATTTTGGGGTATCCTTTTTGGGTGAAGGGTTATAGGTTATGGTTTGTTAAACCCAAGTCACCCAAATTTTTAACTAATATAGATGTTAAGTTTGATGAGTTTTTCATGTTGGAAAATAAAAAATGAGTCTATTGTTATAGGTAAAGACCACGGTGTTAGTGAGTAGGTAAAGCTTAAGAGTAGATCTCCTAATCAAGTGCAAGAGGGCACTTTAGATCATGCATTTGTGGATAATATAAATGATTCTACTTATGATATAACAAAAGAGAAACATGATCAATTATATAGTGTCACTAAGCGTAAAGGAATAAGAGAGATTTTTCGCACTTAGAGGTACGTAGATGTAGAATTAGTTTCTTTTTCATTGTCTGTGGCAGAGTCTATTGAGGTGCATGAACCTTTGAGTTATAATGTGTTGTCACTTATAATTAGTATGTTTATTGGTTGGTTGCTATGAATGAAGAGATTGAATCACTTTATAAGAATCATACTTGGGAATTGGTGAAATCGCCTAAGGGCAAGAAGATTGTTGGAAAAAAATGGGCCTTCAAGAAAAAGGTAGGTATACATGAGGTTGAAGAAGATAGGTTCAAGGCACATATTGTTTCAAAGGGTTATTGTCAGAAGAAGGGTATTGACATCAATGAAGTATTTTCACATGTTGTGAAACATAGGTCTATTTTTGTGTTTCTTGCCATGGTTGCATTGTTTGACATAGAATTAGAACAACTTGTTGTCAAGATAGCCTTCTTACATGATAATCTTGAGGAACAAATATATATGCATCAACCATATGGGTTTTTTGTTCAAAGTAAAGAAGATCATGTTTGTTTATTGGGAAAGTCTTTATATAGGTTGAAGTAATCCCCTAGGGATTGGTATAAGTGATTTGATTCTTTTATGATTGATCATGGTTACTCTAGGAGTGATTATGATAGTTGTGTTTATCATAAAAGATTCCATGATGGCTTATCTATCTATTTGTAGCTTTATGTTGATGACATGCTTATTGCTTCTAAGAATAAGTTTGGGATTCATAAATTAAAGTCTTAACTTAGTGGTGAGTTTAAGATAAAATATTTGGGTGCAGTAAAGGAAATTTTTTGACTTGGAAATTTACATAGATAGACAAACGGGCAAGCTTTATTTGATTCAGAAAAAATATATGGAAAAATTTCTTGAACTCTTTGGTATGAAAGAGTCTAAACCCGTGAGTATGCTGTTAGTTGTTCACTTCAAGATTTCTTTAGATTTTTCACCATAGTCAGAAGAAGAAGAGCATTACATGTCTCAGGTTCCATATGCTAGTGCCGTTGATAATTTGATGTACACTATGGTTTATACTCATCTAGATATTTTACATAAAGTTAGTATTGTCAGTAGATATATGGATAATATTGGCAAGGGTCATTGGCAAGCAATGAAATGGATACTTTGGTATTTGAGAGGCACATCGAATTTTGGTTTGGCATAAAATGGAAGTTATAATACTAGTTGCAATATTATTGGTTATGTGGACTTCGATTATGCTAGTGATTTGGATAGAAGAATATCTCTGACAGGTTATGTCTTTATTCTTTCTCATTATGCTATTAATTGAAAGGATACTTTACAATCTATAGTTGCTTTGTCTACCATAGAGGCAGAATATATGGTAGTAGCAGAAGCAGTGAAAGAAGAAATTTGGCTTACAGGTTAGGTTTATGACTTTGGTTTATAGTAGGATACTTCTATTGTAATTTTTGATAGTCAAAGTGAGATACACCTAAAACAAATATATTGATGTCAGATATCACTTCGTTCGTGACATTGTGTCTCAGGGTGCTATTGTTGTCAATAAGATAGTCAATATAGAGTATCCAGCTGATATGTTAACCAAACCAATTCTATTTAACAAATTCAAGCATTGCTTGGACTTGATTGATGTTTGTAATAAATGATCACCCTTCGGGGCTTTGGATGATCATTATTTGGTAATCCGAAGAATTTCATATTTGAAAAACTTGCTTTAGTTTTAAGCCAAGGAGGAGATTTGTTAAATATGACCCAAAACTTCAAGCCCAAAACCCATTATTCTCTTAAACTGTCTACCTTACCTATATATATATATATATATATATATATATATGTTATATATATTGTTTTGGTGACACAAAGAAGAAGAAAAAAACTTCCAATTTCTAAACTCCATTTACACCCAAAGAACCTCCAATTTTTTCTCTCAAATTTTGTAGAATAGATTAAAGGAAAGACCATATGTAATAGCTCATTTTTATGGTAATATTTTATTAAATATAAAGTTTTTAAATTTATTTTACTGTATATTTTGGGAGAGCTATTTTATGGGTGTATTTGGTTTTTGCTATATTTTGTGAAGCTCTTTGAATATTTGTGTTTGTATCTACATTTGAATAATAGTGGATTTTACTTGGTGTGTTGTCGTTAGTGGAGTAGACTTTTCACATTAAAAAGTTAAACCACTTAAATTATTGTGTTCCATTTATTTTTCTCACTACTTATTATTTTACTATTACCTATAATTGTATATTTGTGCAACCAAATTAGATCGAACTTTGCCTCCACTAATGCTAATTTATAACAAAATTCATTGAATTTTCAAAGAAGAATTTGAAAAAGGGTGAAAGAAATATTATTTGTCCATGTGCTCATTGTCATTTAGGGAAGAGGCATCCATAGTGAAAAATTAGAAAAGATTTGGTAGAATTTGGTTTTATGAATTGTATATAAAATGGGATAGGCATGGAGAACCATCTATACTTAGAGTAACATAAACAAGCAATGTCGATGTTAAATTCGATCGACATATAATTGAAGAAAAGTGAGATGAAATGGACAAAGTTTTGGAGGACTTGGGTTGCACAAATTATAACACTGAATGTGACAATGAGGTCTTTAATGATTTCCATTTGGATGGTGATTATGACACCATAGTTTCTGTAGAGTAGGAATTGTATTCTACTTGTAAGAAATATACATAACTAAACCTTATTGTGAATTTCTTACATATTAAGGTTTTAAATAATTGGACTAATAAGTCTTTTGACATAATGCTTAAATTGTTTATTGATGCAATGCTTGAGGGATTAAAAAGTTCATCGCCTAACTATGAGTCAAAAAAAGTTATTAATAGAGCTTGGATTAGGCTATGAGAATATTCATGCATGTTCGAATGATTTCATTTTGTAAATGAAAGAACATAAAGACTTGGTTCAATTTCCAATATGTCATGAGTCACAATATAAGAAGAAAAGTCGTGCAACCTCCAAGATTACAAAGAAGGTTATGAGCTACTTCCCACTAAAATGATAATTAAAATGATTATATTTCTTGTGACACATTACAAAATATATGAGATGGCATAAGTAGGTAAGATTGGAAGAAGAGTATGTTAAGACATCCAAATGACAAGAAAGGATGGAAATCCTTTGATAACATGTACCCAATATTCGCATCTAGCTCAAGAAATGTGCAATTGGGCTTGGAAACTGATGGTTTTCACCAATTTGGGACCATGAGTAATAGTTACAGTGTATGGCCGATGGTTCTTGTTTTTTACAATTTGCTGCCATGGAAGATGAAGCAACCAATTGTAATTTTATCAACACTTATAATTGGCCCAAAGTCTCCCACTTGAGATATTGAATGTACTTGAGAGCTTTGATTGAAGAGTTGAAAGACTTCTAAGTTGAAGGGGTTGACTCTTATGATTAAATCAAGAATGAATAGCTCAAGATGCATGTAGCCTTAATGTGGACTATAAATTATTTTCCTACATATGGTTTTACTTTTGGGTGAAGCACAAAAGGTTTAAAGCATGTCTAGTTTATTTAGAGGATAACTTTTCCATGAGTTTAATTAATAAAACTCCGTAACATGAACATAGACATTTTCTTCCAAAAAATCACAAGTGGGGTAAATGTAAAAGTTTCAATAATCATAAAGATACTAGAGACCCTCCAATGGAAAAATATGGAGACTACTTGTTCATATTAATAGCATGGTTTATGAACCCTTTGGAATAAATAAATTTGAAATTAGTGGAGTAAAAAAGAAAGCTCAACTTACTAGAAAGCACAAAAAGACACAAATCAAATTGAATTGAAAAAAAGTAGTATTTTGTTTGAATTGGAGTATTAGTCAAAGTTAAGATTGTAACAAAATTTGGATGTTATGCATGTAGAGAAGAATATTTGTAATAATTATTAGAAATGTTATAAATTAGCACTTGCACAAATACATAATAATAGGTAACAACAAAATAATAAGGAGTGAGAAAAATAAGTGACACACAATGATTTAAGTGGTTAAACTTTTCAATGTGAAAAGTCTACTCCACTGACGACGACACACCGAGGAAAATCTACTAATAACAAAATTAAGATACAAACACTAATATTTAGAAAGCTTCACAAAATATACCAAAATCAAAAATACACCCAGAAAATATCCCCCTCTAATTTACTGGTAATATATAGCAAGATAAATTAACAAACTTTCTATTAAAGCAAATATTACCACACAAATGAGCTTATTGCATATGGCCTTTGATAAGAGCTAAATTATTGCATTTTTGTTATGATTTAAATGTTGATATTTGTGTGAAAATTTTGTTTATTTGATTATTTAATCCACAAATGTCATTTCACGGGTATTTCGTGTTTAAAGTGTAATTTCAGGTAAAATCATAATTTTGGAGAAGTTAGGGACAAAGTACAATGATCGGGATTGAATGAAATTAAAAAGAAAACAAAGTTTCAAAATTTATAAATCTCGCCGCCGGCGAAAATCTTATTCAGATCACGGCGAAATTCTTCCCGAGAGCACGGATTTTGGCCAAGTGAATATCACCGTCGGCCATATTCTTCTCGCCACCGACGAAAATCCTACAAAAAGCACGACGAAAATATTTCCGAGAGCACAACATTTTGGTAAACTCATCTCGCCACCAGCCAAATAATTCTCGCCACTGGCCAAAGTATCTCGCCGCCGGCCAAAATCAGAAAACAAAAATTTTATTTTCCAGAAATCTTACCGCGGCGAGAATAATGTCACCGCTGGCGAGTTTCGTCCGAAAACACATTTTTTATGTTGTTTTGTTCCAAAATTGCCCCCCAAACACTAGATCTATATATACATTATGATGGAGAAAGAGGGGGACGATAGAGAGAGCAGATCTGAGTTATTTTTGGAGAAAAAAAGGAAATTTTGGAGAGAAAGCTTGGGGAAGCTTGAAGGATCATCACCATTGTTGCTACCAAGTCTTCATCTTCAAGAGTTTTTCATCTCTTCTCCTTAGATTTTATTTTCTGCATTTTATTTTCCAGAAATCTTGTCGCGGCGAGAATAATGTCTGCGCCGGCGAGTTTCGTCCGAAAACACATTTTTTATGTTATTTTGTTCCAAAATTGCCCCCAAACCCTAGATCTATATATACATTATGATGGAGAAAGAGGGGGAGGGCAGAGAGAGCAGATATGAGTTATGTTTGGAGAAGAAAAGGAAATTTTGGAGAGAAAGGTTGGAGAGGCTTAAAGGATCATCACCATTGTTGCTACCAAGTCTTCATCTTCAAGAGTTTTTCATCTCTTCACCTACCAACCCCAAGAGAAGAAACAAACAGATTTGGAAGGAATTTTGGAAAAGTTCATTGAGGAGACAAGAACAAATTTCAGAAATCAAGAGGCAATGAACATGGACATCCCAAACCAACTGGGGCAGCTTTCAAAGCAGATTGCAGAAAGGTCTCATGGATCGTTGCCTAGTGACACAATAAATCCTAAAGAGCATGTAAAGGCTATCACATTAAGAAGTAGTAAAGAACTTGAATGGTAGGAAAAATTGTAGAAAAAGATGGAAAAATCTAAAGAAAAGCCATCAACATCCCAAGATGTTCAACCTTCTCCAAATGCAAAATATGAGCCTCCTATCCCATATCCTCAAAGATTGAATAAGAAAAAGCTTGATAATAAATTTGATAAATATTTGGATATTTTTAAGAAATTGCATATTAAAATTCCTTTTGCAGAGATGTTGGAACAAATACCCAAGTATGCAAAATTCATGAAAGAAATTCTATCAAAGAAGAGGAAGCTGGGAGATTATGAAACTGTCATGATAAATGAGGAGTGCAGTGCAGTTCTTCAAAGAAACCAGCCACAGAAATTGAAAGACCCAGGGAGTTTTACTATACCTTGTACTATAGGAAGTTGCAATTTTGATAAAGTCCTATGTGATTTAGGAGCAAGCATTAATTTGATGCCACTTTCTATTTTCAGGAAACTAGGCCTGGAGAAGTGAAGCCCACTTCAATCTCTCTACAGTTAGCAGATTGATCGGTGAAATATCCTCGAGGGGTAATTGAGGATGTTTTAATTAAAGTTGACAAATTTATTTTCCTTGTAGATTTCGTGGTGCTTGACATGGAGGAAGATAGAGAGGTACCATTGATATTGGGGAGACCATTCCTTGCAATTGGAAGAACATTGATTGATGTTCAGCAAGGAAAGCTCATTCTACGGGTGCAAGATAAACAAGTGACTTTTGATGTTTTTGAAGCAATGAAATTTCCAAGTGAGGTATATTCTTGTTTTCAAATTAACACTCTTGACATGTTAATTTCGGAAACTTTTGAGGAGAGAACTCCATTGCTACCACTAGAAGTCTGCCTTGTGAAATCTACAACAAATGAGATGGATGAAATGAGAAATGATGCTTATGAGAATTCCCGAATATACAAGGACAAGATGAAGGTTTGGCATGATAAGCACATTTTAAGGCGAAACTTTTAGGTGGGACAGAAAGTGCTGCTTTATAATTCCCGGCTCAAACTTTTTCTAGGAAAGCTAAAATCTCGTTGGTCAGGACCTTTTCTAGTTACCAAGGTGTTTCCTTATGGAACAATTGAGATCAATCATGAAACAAAGGGAACTTTAAAGGTGAATGGACAACGATTGAAGCCATATTTTGATGGAGAATTCAGCAAGCAAAAAGAATGACAGAAAGTCTAGCTAATGACTATAACTTAAGGCGCTTAATAGGAGTCAACCCATCAGATTTGTTTTCTCAGCTTTTATCTCATTTTATTTTAGAAATTTTAAATTCTACACTTCATTTTATGATAATTTTATTTTTAATTAGATTTGCTTATTTTATTTGTCTTGCACGTAAAAAAAAGAAGCCATTTGCAGTTTTTCTTTCGTACATTGAGGACAATGTAAGGTTTTGGTTGGGGGTACAGTAAACGGTAAATCTTTCCTTCATTTTTTAGTAGGTTTGTTTGTGTGTTTATTTGTGTTTAATTTTGATTTTTCATTTATTTTTCTGCATCTTGATTTAATTTCTTTTATTTGTTTATTATCTTATTTTTATTTGTTTATTTATTTATTTTTATTTTATTTTATTTTATTTTTCTCTCAATTGCAATTTTACTTGTTTTAATTTGCACGTTGATGATAATAATGTGATTGTGATAACAAGTAGCTTTTAGAAGATATTAAATCTTGCTTCGGTTTAAAGATAATTTCAAATGTTGATTTTACCTAGTTGGCGACTCTTTTGGTATGTGGTATGATTTGGTTGCTTAGTCTAAATGCTTATAAAAGTCTTATGTGCGAATTTTTCATGGACATTTTTGTGATCTCAACAAACTCTAGAACTCATTTGAAAACCTCTTGAGGCGAAATAATTTGGAATTGCACTGTTTAGGATATGATGTAGGCTATTTTTGGATCGATTGTGCCATTTTAAGCCTACCGTGTTATCTTTATATCACTAGCTACCTCTTTGAGCCTATTTAAATATATTGTTAGCCTTATTTTTCTTTATTTTTGCCTTCTATAACCTACCCTTTGTTTAGCCAATATATATATATATATATATATATATATATATATATATAATTTCTACCGTATTTATTAAGAGCACTTAATTTTGAACACAAAATTTTCAGGAGCAATTGGGTAAGGATGGAAAATAATAATAATAATAATAATAATAATTCTTCCACATATATTGGAAGAAATTGGTTTGGAGTTGTGTTTAGGAAAAAAAAAAGAGAAAAGAAAAGAAAAGAAAAAAAAGGGGCCTTCACACTCGAGTAAATAAAAGATTGTTAGTGATGGATGTACTGAGGTGAAAGATTGAGGAAGAATTTTGTTTATCTTTGGAAAAATGGGTTATGATTGGAAGAAACAATTTAGGTTAAATGATATTACTCTTTTACTTAATTGGTTATGTTTAATCTAATAAGTGTTATTATTTGTATTTTGACACTTCCCTTTATTTCTTAACCAAATATCTAAGCCTAACATTACAAGCCTCATAAAGTCCTATTGATCCGAAGTGGTGTATTTTCCTTCATTAGTGGAGAGAGTTTTGAAAAGTGAGCCTATACAGTTTGAGATTCCAACTTTTTGTTTGTGGATGTTATGCATAATATTATCCGAGCATTATGGCAATTGGTTTGTGGTTTGATGGATGTTTAAGAGTCAATAACAAAAGTGAAATTGGCATTTCAAATTTCTTAAAGCTTAGGTGACATTTAATTATTCTATGTGTTGTGTGTTATTTACAATTTTTGAGACATTTGTGCAAATTAATTTTTGTGTGATTTTATTGATTTGAGTTAGGATAGTTATAGGTAAGATGTTTGTGGGTATCATCACTGGAAGCCCTCACGAGACTACAACTCGTCCTACTAGGGCCGCCTAGGGGTTTAAAGGCTTATTGCATACGCTTAATGTAATGTTGTAAATAGAATAAATTTTCTTTGAAGTTTCTCTTAATGTCTCCTTTGAATTTATTAAATAGATCGCTTTTCTTGCTAGAGACTAGCAAGAAGCTGGTTGGGGGTTATTGATAAGAGCTAAATTATTGCATTTTTGTTATGATTTAAATGTTGATATTTGTGTGAAAATTGTGTTTATTTGATTATTTAATCCACAAATGTCATTTCACGAGTATTTCGTGTTTAAAGTGTAATTTCAGGTAAAATCATGATTTTGGAGAAGTTAGGGACAAAGTACGATGATCGGGATTGAATGAAATTAAAAAGAAAACAAAGTTTCAAAATTTAGAAATCCCGCCGCCGGCGAAAATCTTATTCAAAGCACGGAAAATTTTTTCCCGAGAGCACAGATTTTGGCCAAGTGAATCTCTCTACCGGCCAAAGTATTCTCACCGCCGGCCATATTCATCTCACCGCCAGCGAAAATCCTACAAAAAGTACGGCAAAAATCTTTACAAGAGCACAACATTTTGGTAAACTCATCTCGCCGCTGGCCAAATAATTTTCACCACCGGTCAAAGTATCTCGCCGCTGGCCACATTAATTTGGCCGCCAGCCAAAATCAGAAAAACAAAAATTTTATTTTCCAGAAATCTCGCTGCGGCGATAATAATGTTGGCGCCGTTGAGTTTCGTCCAAAAACACATTTTTATGTTGTTTTGTTCGAAAATTTCCCCCAAACCCTAGATCTATATATACATTATGATGGAGAAAGAGGGGGATGGAAGAGAGAGCAGATCTGAGTTATTTTTGGAGAAGAAAAGGAAATTTTGGAGAGAAAGGTTGGAGTAGCTTGAAGGATCATCACAATTGTTGCTACCAAGTCTTCATCTTGAAGAGTTTTTCATCTCTTCTCCATAACTTTTATTTTCTGCATTTTATTTAGATTTGTTGTTCATGGATTCAATTGAAATAATGTTTGTTCTTATTTCCGTTATGAACTAATTCATTTTTGCTAAGGCTATGATGTAGTTGAATCAAGAAAATCTGATTTCTTTTGTTATCGTTATATGAATTCATTGTTTTCAAGTTGAGTATTTATTTCCATGCTTAATGCTTTTAAATTTATTATCAAGATTTAGATGATTTGTTGCATTATATTGAGACTGAGAGGAGATGTGTAATGAATGCTTCTTGTGATAAATACCGTATGTTGAATGCGAGTTTGACACCTAATGCATGATGTATGTGGTTATTCTAGAAATTCCATAAATCGTAATGTGCTTATTTGTGATTAAATCTTCATAGAAATATAGTTGGTTTTCATAGATAAGTAATTCTAATATAACTCAAGAGAGAGTATTAGATAAGTTTGGGTTTTTCAACCATCACTTCTAACTTTGATTCTCATATAACGTGATTTGAAATCGGATTGAATTGATTTAGCGAAATCAAATACCTTTGCGTTTTTAATTATTTGTGAACAATATTAAATTTTGTTATTTGCATTTAGTTTTAAGTTAATTTACTTTTTAAACAAATTCAAAAGTTTGGTTTTCAAATAAAATTAGGATTAGTCAATTTCGGTACTTAGTAACGCCATTCCTTGTGGGTTCGATATCTGTACTTTTGTACACTTTATTACTTCAACAATTCGTACACTTGCGAAATTACGCATCAGCCTTTCTTCTAATCTGTTCTGCAAAATTTGAGAAGAAAAATAGGAGATTTCTTGACTGAAAAATGGAAAAATCAGTAGTTGGAATTTTTCTTCTTCTTCTCACTCTTTAATTTTGGCACATTTGGAGCTCTCTCTTGCGGCAGCACTTACAATAGCTCTCACACTCTTTGTTTCTACTCTCTGTCTTTTGGCGGCTGCTTATTTGTAGTAGAGAAAGAAATGAAGACATATATATATATATATGGGCTTTGGGCTAGAAAATCTATTTTGGGCCAAACAAATAACAAATCTCCACCTTGGCTCAAACCAGAAAACAAGTTCTTCAAATATGAAATTCCTCATATTACCAAATAACTGTCATCCAAAATCCTAAAGGGTGATCATCTTCTGTAAATACCAATCAAGTCCAAGCAATGCTTGAACTTATTAAATGGAACTGGTTTGGTTAACATATCAGTTGGATTTTCTATAGTGACTATCTTATTGACAATAATACCACCTTGAGAGACAATGTCATGAACAAAGTGATATCTGACATAAATATGTTTGGTTCTTTCATGATACATAGTATTCTTAGTCAAGTGTATCACACTCTGACTATCACAAAATACAAAAGAAGTATCCTACTGTAAACCCAAATCACAGACCAAACCTCTAAGCCAAATGGCTTCTTTCACCACTTCTACTGCTGCCATATATTCTACCTCTATTGTAGACAAAGCAACTATAGACTGTAAAGTAGCCTTCCAACTAATGGCACAATGAGAAAGAGTGAAGACATAACCTATCAGAGATCTTTTTTTATCCAAATCACCAGCATAATTGGAGTCCATATAACCAATAACACTGCAACCAGTATTAGAACTTCCATCATATACCAAACCAAAATTAGATGTGCCTCTCAAATACTGAAGTATCTATTTCACTACTTGCTAATGACCCTTGCCAGGATTACCCATATATCTGCTGACAATACTAACTACATGTGAAATGTCTGGACGAGTACAAACCATAGCGTACATCAAACTACCAACATCATTAGCATATGGAATGTGAGACAGGTACCGATCTTCTTCTTCTGACTGCGGTGACAAATCCAAAGAAAGCCTGAATTGCGCAGCTAATGGCGTACTCACACGTTTAGACTCTTTCATACCAAAGCGTTCAGGAACTTTTTCAATATAACTTTTTTTGAGTCAAATAAAGCTTACCCGCATGTCTATCCCTATAAATTTCCATGCCCAAAATTTTCTTCGCTGCACCCAAATCTTTCATCTCAAACTCACTACGAAGTTGAGACTTTAATTTCTAAATCTCAGACTTATTCTTAGAAGCAATAAGCATGTCATCAACATAAAGCAAAAAATAAATGGATGAACCATCATGAAATCTTTTATGATAAACATAACTATCATAATCACTCCTAGACTAACCATGATCAATCATAAAAGAATCAAATCGCTTGTACCACTGCATAGGAGATTTCTTCAACCCATATAAAGAATTTTTCAATAAAAAAACGTGATCTTCCTTACCTGGAACAACAAACCCCTCTAGTTGATGCATATATATTTGTTCCTCAAGCTCACCATGTAAGAATGTTATCTTGACATCAAGTTGTTCTAATTCCATGTCAAACAATCCAAACATAGCAAGCAACACACGAATAGATCTATGTTTCACAACAAGTGAAAATACTTCATTGAAGTCAATACCTTTCTTCTGACAATATCCCTTTGTAACAACATATGCCTTGAACCTATCTGCTTCAACCTCAGGCATACCTTCCTTTTACTTGAAGACCCATTTATTTCCAACAATCTTTTGGCCCTTAGGCGGTTTCACCAATTCCCAAGTATGATTCTTATAAAGTGATTCAATCTCTTCGTTCAAAGCAACCAGCCACTGAACAGACCCATCACAAGTGACAACTTTATGATAACTAAAGGTTCATGTACCTCAATAAACTCTACCATAGACAATGCAAAAGAAACCAAGTATGCATCTGCGTACCTCTGAGGGCATCAAATTTCTCTTATTCCTTTACCCTTAGCGATACTATACGGTTGCTCATATTGATATTTTGCTACATCATGAGCAAAATCATCTATCTCATTCACTAATGGCTGATCTAAGTGCCCTCTTCCACTTGACTAGGAGATTGAATCCTCTTGCACTTCACCTCAGTAAAGCTTCACAAAATATACCAAAATCCAAAATACACCCAGAAAATATCCCCCTCTAATTTACTGGTAATATATAGCAAGATAAATTAACAAGCTTGCTATTAAATCAAATATTACCACACAAATAAGCTTATTGCATATGACCTTTCTTCTAATATGTTCTGCAAAATTTGAGAAGAAAAATAGGAGATTTCTTGACTGAAAAATGGAAAAATAAGTAGTTGGAATTTTTCTTCTTCTTCTCACACTTTAATTTTGGAAGATTTAGAGCTCTCTCTTACGGCAGCACTCACAACAGCTCTCACACTCTTTGTTTCTACTCTCTGTCTTTTGACAGCTGCTTATTTGCAGCAGAGAAAAAAATGAAGACATATATATATAAGAGCCAAAGGTTTATTTGGGATGTGGGCTTTGGGCTAGAAAATCTGTTTTTGGGGAAAAAATAACAATAAACTTTTTTGAACTTGAAGAAGAAATCAAAGGATACAAAAAATGCTTGTTTGGACCATCAAAAGTGGAACAAATGCCTAAGAAAAAATTATCAAATCACCAGCATTATAAAACATATCAAAAGATGATTCTAAGGATTTTTGTAGATTCCTTAAGTCTGTTAAATTTTGAAATGGATATGCCTCTAATACATCAAGGTGTGCTAATAGTGAAAGTAGTCAACTATTAGGACTAAAAAGTCACAACTTTCATGTAATGATCCAAAGGCTATTATCCAGTGGAATAAGGGGTTTGGTTTCTAATAATATTTCTAAGGTTGTGGTTAAGTTGGGAAACTTTTTTAAGAAGTTGTGTGCATATAGTTTACATATAAATGATTTGGAGGATATGGAGAAAGGAATTGTCTTAATATTGTGAAAGTTAGGGAAAATATTTTCCCCTACTTTCTTCAATGCAATGGTTCACCTTTATGTACATTTTCCTTGTGAAGAAAAACTAACTAGACTTGTTTCTACAAGGTGTATGCACCCTATTGAGAAGTACTTGAGCAAATTGAAGGATTATGTTCGTGGAATGCCAAGTTGGAAGGGTGCTTAGTAAAAGGATATGTGGTGACGAAGCATGGACATTTTGTTCAATGTACTTTAATGAGATAGAAACAAGATTCAATAGACAAGAATACAAGTATAATATTAAGCATAACAATATGCAAAGAGTTTTTTGTCGGTATATAAAACAAAAAAAAATTATTTAAAAGGGAAAGCGACATATGAGATTATCCAAAGAAGAAATTGATAGGACCCGATTGTATAATCTTAAAAATTGCATTGAATTTGAGCCTTATTGGAATAAGTAATCCAAAATTGTGTAGTCTAATTAAGTTTGTTAAATAATTTTTTGTCTATTCTAATATTCATTACTTATTAAATGTAGCAAACATGTTGAAACTACACCATCAAATATGAATGTAATAGAAGTAAAGAGATGAAAATAAAATAGTTTTGCATGTTGGTTTAAGTAGAAAGTATGATGTATTTTCATTATAAACAAACCTTAGGTTATATGTTGTTTACATGTTATAAAGTCTTAATTAGTTTATTTTGTTATTTTTAAAGATGTGTCATACTAACAAGTCAATGCATAGGAAAATATGTTTGTTGAGATTAAATTATTAGTAAATGGTCCTGGAAGAGATCCTAATTTCTACAAGAGATGTGTTATAAATGGAGTGAGATTCCATAGTATTGTTAAAGATAACTTTTTGTCTTCACAAAAAAGTGAAGTCATGACACTTAGTAATCATAATGGGTTTGCCATTTAGTTTTATGGAGTATTCAAAGATATAGTTAGTTTAGATTATATAGGTGGTAACAAAGTCTTTTTATTCATATGCAAATGGTTCGAAAACAAACGAAGGAAAAAAAATCAATGAATGATCTTGGCATTACTTTCCTTGACATAAGTCGATATTAGTATAAAGATGATCAATTTATCTTAGCATCTCAGGCAAAGCAAGTTTTTTATATTCATGACACAAAACATGGTTCCAATTGGAGAGTTATTCAAATGATTGATCATAAACATTTATGGGATATTGTAGAAGTTGATGAAAGTATGGAAAATGAAAATAAAATTTCTAAGCCTTTTCAAGAAGTCCACTCAAGTGATGTATATTTTGATGTAAATGACAATGATTATAACGATGACTCTCTTATACTATTAAATATGGAAGTAGAAAAAGTTAACTTGAAAGATTCTCAAAATACAAGAAGGTCACAATGCAATATTGATGCATTTATAAATGATGTTGATGATAATGAAAAATGCCAGATTGAGTAAGAGCGAAGAAAGTAAAGTCTTCAACTAGTTCTAGCTCTAGTGATGAGATGTTCGAAGAAAAGTGAGCTTCTAAAAATGATAATGAAGAAACTGGTCTATACACTTATAATATTACTATGATTATACTTATGATAAGAATAAAGGTAAATAGATGATTTTCTAATAATACTTTTAAGACTTTTATTTATTTTATTACCACAAGCTTATACTTGAAGTTTATAATTAAATTAATTGAAAATTTATTTTAATTGTTTATTTTCAATTTTCTTGCAAAAGTTATAAGTACAAAAAAGATATCATATTTGGCACCTGTAGATATTACAAATTTTGTAATTAACAATTAAGTTATTGTTAATTGATGGTAATTGAGCTATAGGGTATTTATTTTGGGTATAAGCGCTTAATACTTTGATTTGATACTTGTTTTTGCAAGATCTTTCTCTTAATTTTCTCATTTTTGATACTTTCCTTTACAATTAAGCTTTCTTCGAAAGTGATACACTTTAACTTGATAACAGGGAATAGGAGCATATGACCATAAATTTGGATAATCATAACTTTCACACCATAGATGTTATAAATTATAGGTGACATTCTATCAAGATTTTCCGTCTCCAATGTGAATCGTGTATGATGTAGCAAAAATTGATTTAAAAACAATGTTCAAATACTCCATATAAACAAAAGCTCTTAGGAAAATTTGGAAGGGGTGATATTCTTCAATATTGTTTTTGTTGCTAATAAAAAATGCATAATAATTTTTAAAAATGTGACTCTCTTATACTTGATTATCATAGGTAACTAATAAGAATTTGATACCAAATTATCTAGTTATTGATTTAATTTTATTTTGTGTAGACTTATAAAAAAGTTTAGTATTGTTTTCTGACAGTTGCCAATGTATATCTTGAAGATTTATTTATGTTTCTATGGAATGTGAATAAGGTTTTGAGTCCAAATGAGTTAGGTTTTTATTAAATGTGTTATTGTTAGGAAATATCACATTGTTACATAATTATGAGTATTACATAAAACAATTCAAAATCCTAGATTCTACTTTGGTGTTAATAAATGTAAGTTAAAATAAGAACCTTTAACCTATATAGCCTTAAAGTATATTTCGGCCAAGTTCTTCTACTTCTCTTTGTTATCATAATTTTTGTTCTTGTGCATGACTTGGCTTTGGTATTATTTCATTTTGAGGTTGACTGAAGTATGGTACATCAAAAGGTCTTTATATGTTGAGGTTTTAAAATTCTTGTTAAATTACCAAAATTTAGAGGTTCAAAAGATATATATTGGTTTTGTTTCTCTTTTATCTTTTAGTTGATTATGGTAACAGCATCACATTGTTACTTGGTTGGTTTATCTTGGGAGCTACCGCATAAAGTCTAATTCATCATTGTGCATTAACAAAATAAGATGAGACCGATCATTAGAGCTTAAAAGAAGCAATGACATAAGACACCATATTCCTCTAAATATACAAGATATTGAAGGTTCATAGGTTAATTATTACGTTAAAATTGAATAATTGTTATTTACTTTAATTTAACTTTTCCTTTATTTTATTACGTATAATGTCCAATAGATTTTACCCCTTTTAAATATTTATGTTCTATTAATAGCATTATTATTTTTTCCTTGAAAAACAAGTGCAATATTAAGATGGTTAATAAGCGGCAAAATTCTTGGATTTTTTGGGTCCGTTTAATAATTGAAATTTTTTTTCTCCACCAAAAAATACACTTGCTTTCAAAACCTATTTTGGACCGGTCCAAAACTGAAAAATGGAACAATCTTGTTGTAATTTTGTTTAACATGTATTACCTTGATTTTAGAGTAATTTATAATAAAAATTCAGTTTTTTAATGTATTTATGCTATCTTTTTATGTTTAATAATTATAAAAAGAGATTTATATAATACCGACAATCTTGGAGACACATTATCAACAATCTAATTTATATTTTTCATAGTTATGTTTATCATATCTTGTTTTATTTTTAAGATGGTCAAATTTATTTTTAAGTTACAATCTTTGAATTTTATTGTAAAATGTACCAACTAGCAAGTGCCCCAAAAATACTCGTATACAATATGTAATCTTGTTATTCAACACATTCATATTAATAAACTTAAGAATTTATCTAGTCTCATTATTTTTTATACTTAGAAATTATATTATAAATCAAAAGAGCATTTCTTTGTATTTAAGCATATTAGGCCTACATAATTATTGTGTCCCTCTATTGTTTGTTTATATTTTAGTTTCTCTTTTTTTTTTGTTATGTTTTGGTGTAACTTTATATAATACTACTTAGATAGCCAAAAAGTGAGTTTCATTTTGTTTTAGATTAACTATACATTTCATAGAAATTAAATACCAATTACAAACTCTTGTTTTGTAAAAATACTGAAATCAAGGATAAAATTATTTTGTTGCAAAACTTTTAGGTGTATTTGTAGACATAAATTTTGTCCCTATTGTTACATGAAGTTTTATTGCAAATTTTTATTTTTAGAGACAAATAATTTGTCCCCAAAAATTTAGTATTTTTCAATAAGTTTATTAATATTTTAAGGACAAGTTTTTTTTTTGTGAGAATTTTTTGGCCTGAAATTTTTATCCTTTAGTGATAATTGTTTTGTCAAATTTTTTGGTGGGAAATTTTTATTCTTTAAGGATAATTTTTTTGTCACAAATTTTTAGTGGAGAATTTTTAAGGACAAGTTAAAATTTTGACCTTAATAAGTTATTTGTGATGAAAATTTTATAACAATATTTTGATCTTGTTGATTATTAATAGTAAACATTGAGTTCCCACCATTTGGGACGAGTAATAGATATTTGTCCTTGAAAATAGTACTTTCAAGTACAAAATATTTTTTTTTCATTTTTTTTCCTTAGATGTTATTTTATCTTGTAATGGCTTGAAAACATAAAAAGCCAATGTTAATTAATATAACTAAAAGCTTTAATAGCCGACTCTTGGCTTTCTAATTGCATGTTAGAGCTAAACATCTATATCATTTCTTATTTTTTTTATAATTTGGCTTTTGAGCCAATAACTTGGACAATCACCACCTTAGCTCAAAAAATTATAAACATCAAGTATTATGTTATTATATTTCTATACACGTTATCACTGCAACACATTATGTGTAGAGTGCACTCACTACTTCATCTTCAATATAAGACAACCTTATTTAGACTTGTTCAACCTTGAGAGAAACTCTTTAATATTATACTCTTGCCCTAAAAACCATTACATCTTTATTGAATTTGACACATTTTTCTTGTTTCACATTACCAACAATATTGTAAGATTTGAAGTTCAACTTTACACCAACATTCACCTTATCCTTAACAGCGGTTGTAGCTCCACCTCAAACATAATCTTCAATCAATTTATACATATTACCTTTCTTTTCTCCCCTTCATTATAACTAAAGAGCCTTTATTCACCTCCATAGACTTATTCATTACATAAGAGCCATAAATGAGAAATCCAACTTGTTCAATGAGATCAAATTCTTTCTCAAACTAGGAACAAATCTCACATCACCAACTATTTGGAAAAAACTACATCATACATCTTCATCTTGACAGTATCTTTTTCAATGACCTTGGTCCTTGATCCATTAGCCATGAAAACATCACCATCATTACAAGGCTTGTAACTATTAAACAATTCTTTGTTTGCACACTTATGGAAACAACATGCAAAATCCAAAACCCAATCATTCAAGGAGCCTTCACCTGTAATCATACATATGATATCAAAATCAAAATCAAGTTCAATGATGCTTACCTCTTGTTTATCTTTCCTTATTTTTCTTTTATCAAGAACTCTTATACCTTTTAGATTGTCTTTACAAAACTTCTTAATGTGTACCTTTTATGATAATAAAAGCATTTATTGTCATCTCTTGAATGAGATATAAAATGATTGTCATCATTACTAGAATATCGTCCTCTAGGCCTTTTTTTCCTCTACTTGATAAACTTGTCCTTAAATCTTCTCGAATAGCCAAAATATCTCCATGTGAAGAAACTGTTGATTGGATCACATTATTAGGCTTCAAAAGTGTTGTTGGCATCTCATCTATGGTCAACGTAATCTTTCCAATGAGCAATTTTCTCACCAATATATCATATGATTTTTGCAATGAGCACTTAAAATTATTGCTTGATTTTCATCATGCATCTCAATATCAATATTTAGATGTTTATAAATACATATACTAAACATGTTTAGATGGCTTCTAAAGTCATCGTCTTCACTCATCCTCAAAGCAAACAATTATTTCTTCAAGTAAAGCCTATTTGTAATATAATTTGACATATAAAATAATCTAATTTTTCCTACAATTTTGATAGAAAAGTCTCATTTAGTACATTATATTTGACTTTAGAAACCAAACTCAAGTGAATAGTGCACATTATCTTTACTTCCATTTCTTCCCATTCATCTTCCTTCATGTCTTCTGGCTTTTTCCCTACAATGACTAAAGAAGACTGATAACTGTATTTTATATAGTTATTTTCATCAATTTTAGTAATAATAATTGCTATGTTCTTTTAATATTTAGTTAATTTTTGTTAAATAAATTAATATTTTCCTTTTATGTGCTAAAAATACATTTTTAATATATTTAAATAATTTGTATCGAAAATGTACTTAATTTTATATTTTTTTTGTCCAAAAATATAATTTCAAATAAAAGAGTTATTAATTGCAATTTAAGAAAGTTGAAAATATAATTTAAATTAAAATCGGGCTTAATTTCAATTATTAAAAGTTTAAAATTTAATTTAAATTACCAAAAGGGCTGTATTGCAATTAAATAAAGTTGAAAATGTAAATTGAAATATATTTGTGGGTCAAAATATAATTAATAAAATTTTAAATTCTGCACAGGAGAGAAAAAGGCCACGCGCCCTATTCCAAACGCGAAACGTGGACCGTCCGATCAAAGTATCAACGGATCAGATTCGTGCGTGTTCATCAAGCCCACCGGAGAATACTGGCTCATAGATCTTCCTTCGTGCTGGCTGTTGCGGCTCCCATTCGTCGCTGCCAGTCGGCGTCCGAGCCGGGACCCATACGTTTACCGTGCGCATTTCCCGAGGCGCATCACCGACCGTCCGGATCTCTCGAATCCGCCCAAATTGGAAAGCCGCGTGGAACCAAGCCGTCGCGGCACCGAACCGTTCGTAGCAATCGTGGTGTGACGCGTGTTACGATAAAGCACGCATCCTCGCTTTTTGCTGCACAAGAATCTGCCATGCGTCCCACTAACATTTAAGCACATCATGTTACGTCACGTGGTTATTTACAATGAAAGCGAACGCACAGGATCAAGTCCTCGTTCCTGCCGCGTTACCTCACTTTCTCGCGCCCAATCCCGTGTTTCCGCCCTACGTGCGCCCGTCTTCTTTCAACGAACGAGACGCGGCCACGTGTCACACTATTTGTTTCAGCCGAATCAAACACCGACACGTGGCATGCATAAAGAATTAAAAAAATGCGTAATCGGCGCTCGTTCCTCACGCGTGGAATTAAATAAGATTTTTCGATACGAAAATCGATACGCGTGATTTTTTGTTTTTCGATAAAAATTATTACGTGCTTTTTTATAAAAAATAAAATAAAAATGTAATATTTTAGATATATTTTTTTTAGCTATAAATAGTGATGTTATGACAGAAAGTTAAGTGAGTTTTGTTTAGTTTAGAATTTTTTTGTGGTGCCTTCGCTTTTGGACTCGTAGAATACGCAGTAAGCCATTTTTTGGCTTTTGTTGTTTCTCAAGGTGCCAAATATTTTCGAATGTGATATTTTTAATTTTCCTTCTGTTCTTCTAATTTTTTTGCATTTGTCAGTAATTTTTATTTTAATTTTAATGAAGTAATTTAATTTTTCTAGGTTGCATTTGATCTAAATTCTATGAAGTTTTGATTTTAATTATTTTTTTTTATAGATTTATAAGACGCTCGATTTGTTCGTTATATTTTGTGCTTAATGCTTTTTGATTATTTACTTAATTTTATCAAAATGATTTTGGGCATAAAAAATAAACTCGAGAAATGCATTCAGGTATATCGCTCGTAAATAGAATGACATGTACGATGTAAGGATATGAATATACCCTAATTGTACGCTGTGGCTATTTCGAGAACTTAGAATTTAATGAATCTTGGTGAATTTAATTCTTATAGGGATATAGTGAATTAATTTAACGAGGTGTGTTTGTACGGAGCTAGGAAGAGATGTATGAATAAAAAAAAAGAAGTTTTCGGTTGACAAATTAAATGTACAAAAAAATATAAATCCAAAGAAAATAATATGATTGGAGTGGATTAGTTTGGTGAAAAATTGCAATCCTAGAGTTCTCTTATTTTATTTTTAAACCTTTTTCCATATCAACGATTATTTTGGATAAAATTAGAGAGATACAATTTTAGTACTCAACAAACTATAGTAACAAATCCTCATGGGAACGATATTCTATTTACAAATCTTTATTACTTGTGACCGTGTATACTTGCACGAGATTTCTGTGTGTTGCAAAACACACAACAAAGACCTTGCTATACCAGTATATCCTTCACATTGCTTTGCCAAATATTAAATTAATTTTTCAATCAAATTTCTCTATCACATACTTTATTGTTGTCATGTTTCTCAATTTTGAACCTCTAAATACTACTACAAATTGTAGCATTTAATTTGATATTTAAAGTCTCTATGTGTCAATTGATGCTACACACGTGAATAGTGTCAGTTGACGCATAGGACTGACACTACGTCCTACGTGTAGCATCGGTTCAACACGTCAACCGATGTTACCTAAATATTTTTGCCCAAACTCCATCTCATCTCTCTTTCCTAATTTTTGAGATATATTGTACATTTAAATTCTTTCTTAAGAAACTTTAGGAGACAAATGAACTCTTAATTGACCTTTAAGTTGGCCTACATATTTAGTTTGAAAGTGATTGGTTTAGTGATTTTAGAACCGTAATTTTTTCTCTAAATTTGTTTTTTACAAATGCATAACCTAAAAGTAAAAATAATTCTTAATATGATATATCGTTTCTATATATTGTTATTTAAAAATGTTTAATTATATTAAAAATTAAAGTTACGTAAGAAAGACTTTAAATGTACACTATATCTCAAAGCAATATGGAATGGAGGATGAAATAAAGATTATCAAAGTAGTTAAAAATTTTTAAAAAAATAAGAAATAAATATCATACAAACCTAATAAGAAAATTTTATTGAAACATATGTATCTTCTTCTCTTTAAAAAAATTATTTTGTATACACATGATTAGATTTAAAGATTAAAGATTAGAATTGATGAAAAATGATACATTAAGTAAGATATATAAATATTATAAATATAATAAAATTGAAATTTAGAGTAAAATATGGTAAAGGTATCTTACTTAAGATTTGTATTAATTAGTCCCTTATATTATAAAATGTATCATTTAATCTCTTACAATTTTATATAATACCAAAAAAGGATCAATTCTATTATTTAATCAATATTTAATAGTTTTATGATAAAACTTTAACTATTCATATAATATTTTAATAGTTTTGCGATAAATTATCATAGTCAAAAAATCATTTTTATCATTTTTTTTATTTTTCAATAAAATAAATTATTAAAAAAGTAATATTATTTTATTTAAAATATTAATAAAAATAGTTTTTTTGTTTTTCTTTGACTTTTTTACAAAAATAAAGAACCAAATAATACTTTTTTTTCGTAAGGGACTAAATGACCCTTTTAGCTTAATGTAAGAGACATATGTGACTTTTTCTCAATTTATTTATAATATACATATGTTGGTTCAATTTTTGTCGATATATAAATAAAAACTTCTAATCAACTCAATTAAGTCTTTTTTTTTATTTTAGGACATACACTCTTTATTAACCAAAATATAAAAAGTGTATGTTCGGTTCAACTTGAATTCGATCGGTTAAATGATTTTTTTTAAATATGCATACCCCGAATACTAAGCAAAAAAATACTAGTAAAAAATGTTACAGAAATCTCTTAGATTAGGTCATTTGTATCAATCATTTATTTAGATAAAAAAATTATGTCATTTAATCTCTTAATTTTATAAAAAAGTCAATTAATAATAAATTATATTATTTTTATTATTTTTATTAAAATATTATTACTTTTATATCAAGCGATTAAAACATGAGTATTTAATAATGGTAAAGTCATAATTAATATGACAAAATTTACAAAATATATATTTTTAATATTTGTTAATTGTGACTATTTTATTTTAATGTTTTATTAATTTTTAATTTTATTTAAAAATTAAAATATATATTTAATTAACTTTTTATTTGAATTTTATTATTGTTGATTTTTTTCTTAAAAGATTTCATATTAAATTTTACTCTTATTTTAGTGAAAGACTCATTTATTAATCACATTTTAATCACTTGAAAGAAAATAATAATAATACATTAATTTAAAAATTATTAAAATAATATAATTTATTCTTAATTTACCCTTTTTATAAATCTAATAGAATAAATGATATCATTTATAATTTAAGAAACTTTTGTGATATCTCACCTTAAATACTGTATATTTTGATTCGTCATCAGTAATTGAGATTTAAAAAAAATAATAATAATAACAACTATACATTTTGTCAATAATTTAAGTAAGGAGCTTATACACTTAAAAAACAAACTAGATAAATATGAAAAGATAGATCGTTACGTCATTAGATAATGATTGATATTGTACTTTTTGTCAAATATAAAAGATAAAAAATAATTTTTTAAATAACATTTTGCAACTCAAATAGCATATGATCGAAACCTTAATCTTACATTTACATGTCTCGGAAAGAGACTTTGATGCAACTAAGCTATAACCACTTAACAAGTTAAAATAAATAATTAGATTTTTTTATCAAATAATAATAAATTAAAATTTTAAAAACTATAAATAAGTAAAGATATTCGATTTAACTTTATGATGAACTAATATTGACAGTTAGAGTGGGCTATCAGCTCATGTATTAAGCCTGAGTTTGTTATGAGTCATAGCAAGTGTTTGTTATAAGTTTGTTATTAGTGTTGTTAAGAATTTGTTATCACATGTGCTATATATATATAACATGAATGACATGAAATACGATCAATTTTTCAGCTTCATCTCTTCCTCTCCATTCTCTCTTTCTCTTGTCATCTATCATAGAATCATAGGATGATGATTAACAATGGCTAGTCATCCTTCTTTTGCTGCATAAGATTTAATTGAGGCAAGCAATAATGAAACTATCTTGATCAATTCATCATGATTTCATCCTTCATATGTTTCTCTTTCTTCCATAAATCTTTCATCCTTTTCATATCATCCAATCAATCCTCTTTCTCAATAAAGCTCGATGATTTGAATTACTTGATCTAGAAAGAATATTTGCAGCAAGTCATTACTGTCTATGGACTCAAAAACTTCATCAAAGATGATTTGCAACCTCCATTAACGGTTGTACAAAAAACTGACACTATCAATGATACATTGGGTCTTTTAAAAGCACATGGAATTCTTAAGGAAAATCCTGAGTTTTAGCTTTGGGAGAGGCAAGACAATGCCATTAAGAATTGGATTTAATCATTTGTTTCTCTTAGCTTTCTAAAATATCTGATTGGTAAGAGAACTATTCTTGATTATTGGTAATCACTTTCCAAAGCCTTAAATGATGATTTCAAGCCAGGCTGATGGATCTAATGTGGAGACTATAGACACTTCTAAAAGGATCCATGATAATTGAGCAATACATCATTATAAGAAAGGATTTGATCAATCACTTACTTATTGTTGGAGATAATCTTAATGGCATGGAGCAAATGTTATATGTTCTTGGAGGACTAGATTCTAATTACTCGAGTCTTATCACAGACATTACTCATTAGAAATACATTCTTATCTTGGATGAGCTACTTACACGTCTAAGAATTCATGACAAGTAACAAGAAAGACTGAATTTAACATATCAACAACTTCTACATGCCAATTTTGCTAAATCACATTCCAAACCTTTCAATTCAGTCTCATTTAAACCTTCTCCAAATGTTTCTTCTCCTTTACAGCAAACCACTTAGTCTTTATATTCAAAATACCTTTGATAAAATCAAGAATCTTAAGTTTGATTCTATCCAATGCCATGTCAACAAAGAGTATGGACACATAATTGCACATTGCTATTTTAGATATCAACAATCTAAAAACAATGGTAAATCACACTAGAATAATCAATAGCCCCACATATCCACACCACAATCACATTTGAAATTTGCACAGAATCACACTGGTGTTGATAGTTTTGAGAAATTCATTGCCTATCCTCAACACAAAAATTCACCTCAATCTTTGCTTACTCAACTGGGTTGTCCTCTTCAAATGTTCATCAATGGTAAATGGATACAAAAGGCACTAATCATTTGACCACCAATATAGAAAATCTTGATCATGCCAATCCATATTCAAGTATTGCCTCTATCCTCCTAGAAAATGGATCCAATATTTCTATATCACATATTGGTAGCAAGAGTATCACTTATGATAAATATGATCTGAAATTATCCAATCAGCTATATGTATCACAACTAGAAAGGAATCTAGTTTCAGTTAAGAAGTTATATGAAGATAATTCTTTCCTAAAATATTTTGTGTGAAGGATTTGAAGACAAAGACTACCATTTTAGTAGGGCTAACTAAAGATAGACTATATCAATTCCCTGATTCAACCAAATCACAGGTGATATCTAATGTTTCTTGTAATGAGGTAATTGTTAGTGAGATGTTGTTGCATAATTAGTTAGGTCATCCACATCATAATTACATGTTATCTATAGTATGAATAAGACCTTGTCATCATTTGCTAACACATTTTTTTATCATTCCTGTCAACTAGTAAAAGCACATCAAGTGCCTTTAACACATGTACATACTAGAGTTGTATATCCTTTTGATATCATTCATGTAGATCTATTGGGACCTTCCTCAATCTATTTAGTTCAAGGTATGAGATATCTTTTGTTATTTTTGGATGATTGTACAAGATTGACGTGGCTTTATTTTATTAGCATTAAAATTCAAGTAACAACAATTTTCTTGCACTTTGAACAATTTGTTGAATGCTAGTTTAATCAAAAAATTCAAAATGTTACAAAGCGATGGTGGAACTGAGTTAAAAAGCTTTCTAAACTTACTTGTTTCAGTCTAGTATCTTATGAAGATTATCATGTCCTTACACACATACATAGAATAGTGTTGTTGAAAGAAGTAATAGACAAGTATTAAAGGCTAGTTTAGCTATGATCATGAGGTCTAGTGTCGCTATGTTATACTAGGACTATGCTTTCAAAACTACTATGTACCTTATAAATAGACTTCCATATAAGAACTTAAATTACACAAGTCCATTTCAACTCCTTTATAACATCAAGCGAACTTATACACACCTCAAAACCTCTGGTTGCCTTTTTTATTCCTTCCTAAGACCTAACAATCAAAATAAGCTTGAGCGTTGCTTTTTTCCATACATGTTCCTCGGATATGATACACAATTTAAAGGCTCTTGGTGTTTAGAGCCTACCTCAAAGAAAGTATACATATCTATTCATGTTCGTTTTAATGAGTAGGTATTTCCCTTTGTTAAAAACCTAGAAATACCTCAATCTAGCACTCAATCTTCATCATCATTACTTGTTTCCCCTGTCCAAAATTGTTTACCCTTTCTTGCTACACATAGTATTGAGACTAGTGATAAATTACATGTCTCTCAAAAATCATCTCTTTTTGTTGACACTACCAATAATCCTGAACATTCATCTCACAATGTACCTTTATTTTCCACTATCAGTGAAGATTCACTTCATAATCCAAAATAAACTTCTAACCCTTTGTCTTTGACTTCTATAACACATCGCACTTCTTCTCCAACCTTAAATTTTACATCATATGTATAGAACTCAACTTTACCAACATCATCTCTTACACCTAGTACATCAAATACACCTATACAATTTGGATAATTCAATCCCAATCAAATTTTTAATCCTACTAGTATTTCTTTAACTGTTGATTTACATATACCCTCTTTCATTGGTATCCATCATCCACCTAGTATTTACAATGCACGTACCATGCAACTAAATCCAAAATAGGAGTTTTTAAACCTAAAGCATACCTCACAATTGCTATGTTAGCTGAACCATATTCAATCGCATATGTTCTCAGTATTCCAGAGTGGAAACAATCTATGCAAAATAAGTATGACTCTTTGATCAAGAATGGAACCTAGGAGCTTGTTCTTAGACCTCAACATGGTAAAATCACTGGTCATAAGTGGGTTTTTTAGCAAAAATTTAATCAAATAGATCTCTAAACAAATACAAGTCTAGAGCTATAACCAAAGGATTTAAGCAAATCAAAGGCATTGATTACATTGAAACATTTTCATTTATTGTCAAACCCACTAGAATCAGAATTATGTTAAGCCTAACCCTCTCACAAGATTGGGTTATATGACAACTTGATATGAATACAACCTTTTTGAATGGGTTTATTAAAGAGGAAGTCTACATGTCACAACTCAAAGGATTTGAGCATCCATAATTCCATGATTGTGTCTGTAAACTTGAGAAAGCTATTTGTGACTTAAAATAGGCTCCTACTAGAATTACATTTTGTTATGGATATTCAACCAGTAAGAACTAATGAAGAGCTTCACTTACGCCAAGCCAAATACATCAATGATCTTCTTGGTAGGGTTCACTTGCAAGGAAAAAAAACCATAACCACAACTATGATTGTTGGACAATCTATGCCTAAAACTGATGGGACTCTCTTAGAAAATCCTACTTGAACGAAACAAAACCCATAACCACAACTATGATTGAGGTATCTTAAAAGAATTACTAATCATGGGCTGATGTTAAGTAAGAGTACTAGCCTTGCTATAACTGCTTACACCAATATGCATCTTGTTGTGATGATCGAAGATAAACATATGAGTGTTATGTTTATCTTGGTAGCTCTCTTGTATTTTAGGGATCAGGAAAACAAAATATTGTCTCAAGATCAAGTACTAAAGATGAATTTCGATCTCTAGCTCATACGAGTTCAAAAATTATATGGATTCAAAAGGTATTAGATGAATTGAGAGTACAACTTCTACAATCACCTATTGTCTACTGTGACAATATTAGAACATGGTACCTAGCAAAACATCCTATCTTTCGGGCTCGTGCCAAACATATAGAGATCAAATTTTGCTTTTTTCATGAAAGGGTTATTCCACGACTATTTGTTGTAGAGTATACTCCAACTCAAAAGCAAATAGTCGATATTATGACAAAAGCTTTATCTGAAAGAAGATTCTATGAGTTAAGAACAAAAGTTAGGGTTATTCAAAGAAAGTTATAATTTTCTTTTAAATAATATTATAAATGAGAATTGAAAATGTATTAGTCATTATTTGGTAGAAAACATTGAAATACAATAAAAAGTTTAAAATTAAGCGCATGTGCATTTTTAAATAAAACAAATATACAAAAGATAAATTATAAATATTAAAAAAGACATTTTTGGCAAGATATGTGAATTCTTATTTTTTATAATCTAAATTAATTATGATAAAATTAGATAATATTAAGGAATGATTAAGTAAAAAGAATAATTTCAGAATATATAACTTAAAGTCTTAATTGTTTAAGATATAATTTTTATTTTTGTTAGATAAGAAAATTAATAGTGAAGTATCACGTTTCATCTTTTAATTCATTAATAATATTGAATTATATATATATATATATATATATATATATATATAGATATTTTAAATTTTAATATATTTAAAAAAATTGTTGTAATATTTTTAAAAAAATACATATATAATAAATGTAGAAAAAAGACCAAAACGACTGTCTTGTCCATCTAAATGAATATGCATGCTTTGAACGCACACTAGTTTTCCAAATTTTATGATATATACTTCATTATATATAGAGAACCAAATCAGTTGCAATCATAATAAGATTGATAAAGTCATTTATTTTATTAATTTAAGCAATTAGTTTAATTACGTTAATTTGTTAATTAAGAGAATTGACTTCTGCTGCTCCAATCATTTATGAATATTCCAAAACCAAATTATTTTTTAAATAACAAATATAATATCACCAAAATTTATAACAATAAAAATAAAATATTCTAAAAAAATAGAATATTTAACACTAACTCATCCATATCAATTCAAAAAAGGGTATTATCTTTATATTAAAAGTTTTTAGGGGTGCCATTTAAAATAATTTCAACATTTTTTTTAAAATAGTTATATTACCCAAATACTTATAACTAAAACTCAAGCCTCAAACTTTTTAAGGGCATTTCCAAATAAAATATATAATTATTGAAACATAGCTTATTGTATTCTTACAAGGGTGCAATGACGACTTCCTAAGAGATCATTTATCATAATATTATTCTTGTACAAACACGTTAAAGTGTAGAGTTTTGATGAGAATCCTAGTGCTCGGTTACTTTTGTACTACCTATATTTTGATAAAAAATTTATAAATTAATTATATTTTAAAAGAATTCTTATTTATTACTTATAATATTTAAAAAGTTTTGATTTAATTATTTTTGAACAAAAACAACAAATAGAATCATTTAATACTATTTGGACAAGATAAAATGGTCAATCCATCTCATTCTTTTAATTCATGTTGTTCATTCCATTTTTTATAGTTAGTCTAGAAGCAAGAAAGAAGGAGCAGAAGAAAGATCACTCTGTTTTCTAAATCTAAAATAGGATAAAATTGCACTAAATGTAGCTAGAGGTGGTGAAATAGGCAGAAAGGAGGGGATTGACTATTTCCCTTGCTCAAAATAGTAAGAAATGATTTTTTTGCCGACTATTGTTTAGAAAGGATAATATATTTTTAAATATTATGGGTATCGATGAAAATTCATTTAAACATAGCCAATTTTTGAAATTTTTATCAAAAAATATAAATATTACAAAATATCAATCCCATAATCCTAAGTGAAACACACTTAAGTACATAATTCTAATAGAGGAAAAAGTTTTGTATATATGAGCGAGGTTTATGTACATATGGTATAACTTGTTAGTTTCAAAAATATACAATTAGTTTTTACATGAAAATAGGTCCTTTATATGCAAATAAATGGAATGAATTGCATTATAAGTCATTTTCTTTTATAAATGGATCACTTTAATCACTTTTCTTTGGAGTGGATTATCCTAAATCTCTTTGTTTTTAAAATTAA
This sequence comes from Hippophae rhamnoides, assembly GCA_033030585.1. Lineage (NCBI taxonomy): Eukaryota > Viridiplantae > Streptophyta > Magnoliopsida > Rosales > Elaeagnaceae > Hippophae > Hippophae rhamnoides. The sequence continues at coordinate 16,664,987 of CM065431.1, forward strand.
GTAAATTCACTTCGATTCATATTATTATATTCAAATTATAAAAAAATAACTTTACGAAATGTGACATATTGCTAGAATTCAACTAATTCATTCCACTCAATTTTTTCTTAAATAGTAATTTTAGTACAATAATTTCACTTACAAATATCTATATTATATGAAAAATAATTTAACAAAAAAAACTTCATAGAGTTACGTATATTTGTATAAAAAATATTTTTTAAAAAAAAATCGTAGAATATGAAAGAAATTAATTGATTTTATTATTAGAATATTTTTTTAATTTAAATATAATAATATAAATAGAGAGAATTTGCTTTTATTTAAGATGAGTAACTTAAAAAAATAATTAAAATGATCAATTTATTAAAAAAGTGATTAATGAAGAGATTCTCGACTTTATTTATATACACAAAATGCATGTAAAACTTTCTCATTATAAAGACCTGTGCATTATTGTTACTTGGTATGTTCACACGCAAAGATGTCTGTGTCAGTAATATACAATGTAATATGACTCATTTTAAGTAAAGTTTAATTACTATGCTATATGTAAAAGATATTGGCTTAAATTTATTATATAAATAAATAATTTAAAATTTTTATAATATCAAAAAATGTGAATTTTCTACCAATAACGTGAATGCACACAAATAATTGAAACCACTCGAACATACACATAACAATTAATTACTATGACATTAACGAGCATATGTAATGTCATTTAAATTGGCACCCATGTAATACAATTTACCCTTCAATTTCATGTTGTAGTATAAAAATTAGAAGAATATGAAATACACATATTTTCATGTATTGTGGCTCATATTATTTATAGTGTGTTATGTATATTATAATTAATATGAATACAAATGTGTATAAATTTACGAATATTAAATATTTATCCATTATTTTGGCTCAATTTTTAATTAACAATAGCTATAACTAAACAGAAATTAATTAAGAGATATTTAAAGTATAATTTACTGATAGAGTTCGCAGTCTATCTACATGCTGCTGAAGTGAGGTATATAAATATTAAAGCCTTCAATCATGAAGAAATAAACACATACCATCACTTTGTTGCACGCTTTAGGTCTAACTATATATTTAATATTGATCCATCTTAAAGAAAATAAAAAACCAAAACATAGTTGAATAATGTCATAGTTATCTAAACATAAATTGACAAAAAAATAAAATAATAAAAGCAACTAGTTCATATATAGTTTGCCATAACATGATATAGTATTTTTTTTTTTTTTTTGTAGATAAAAAAATTGATATAGCTTATTCCAACAGCACGCAAGATAATAATAATAATAATAATAATAATAATAATAATAATAATAATAATAATAAAAAATAAAAAAAAGGAAAGAGAGAGAGAGAGAGATAGAAAATTGTTTGGAAATACTATCCTTTTTTTTTCCTAGTAGATTTTTAACATCCACATTTTATAAATCTCAAATATGAGACTTCCATCTTATACTACCATTGTGTCCATTGACAATACTATCCTCTGTTTATTAAAAGCATTATTTATTCTCTCCAATTTTTAATAATAAAAATTTTCTAGATTCTCGCACTTGTGTATATTCATGAGGAAACTGATAAAAAAACAATATTAAACATGATGTTTTATTATTTTAATTAAAAAACATATATAGCCAGAAGTTGAACATGAAAAGAATCAGAGGTATGGTTGCTCTCTTGCCACTTAAATTAATAATTAATAATTTTTTTTGGCTAAGAATAGATAATGAATAGGTTATTTTAAATATAGTTGATGACATTAGAGTTGAAAATGGGAAGCTAAGTGCATGCATGTTTAAATTTTGAAGTAGCAAGAGTAATAATCCGAAATGGGAGGCCCACATATATAAAAAAAAATTAGAGGGAGACACGCACTTATATTGAATTAACATATAAACCATATTTAAAAAAAATCTATAAAAAATGTTAAATAAACGAATAAATCATATTTATCTTTTGGAATAATTATGCCCTAAAACCAGCCCCTCCAAAATCACTATTTATGAATGATGTGTTATTTATTATTATTAGAATATGCTTTCTACTAATCATATTCGTTGCTATTTTTACTAAATATTAGATACTTGTGTTTTTTAAAATATAATTACATTAATCTTATATTTTACTTGGAATATCAAATCATCGTTACCATAAATAATTTCTAGGATGAAAGTTGCAGTGCTAAGTTTGGACGTTTCTACCAATTTATTATTACTTTTAAAACGGCACAACTCATGAAATGAGACTAAATCATAAATTAGGAAGCAGTGAAGGGCTTACTCCACGATGAAAATTCATGGTCAAGGAAAAAAAAAACAAATAAGTTTATGGTGTGTGTACATGGGTAAGATTCTTGTAAGAATCCCACCACGTACGTCATCCATGACCTTTTTTTTTTAATGAAATAGATGATATAAAATTTAATAAATATTTGGAGATATCATAATTAGCTCGGTATGTGTGTATCACATTTCTCATCCAATCATTCAATCATGTGTAATATTAAATTAAAACAAACTTACATAAACAAATTCAAAAAAACCTATAATTAAATTAAATTTGTTGTTAATATTTGTATAAATGAAATAGCTAAAGAATGGTAGTGTTTTCCACTATTAAGTTGTAATACAAATACTAAAAATCCTAGTTATTATATTATATTTTTTAAACAATCAACCCAAGTAAAATATTTATATTTACGGTATCGAAAGTGACTAAGTTCTAAAAAAAAGTAACACATAAATAGAATCTCACTCTAATCAAAATTTATGTCACTTAAAGATGGCTTATTGGGCTTAGTAAGTTCTATCACAGAATTATATGAGTACTTAAATAGGATATAGAAACGTCTCTTAATAAAAGATTTTAAGATTTAAAGAACACTCGTTCAATCAGATAACCTTAACGACCTAAAAATGCACCATTTAAACTTAAATAGGACTTGATCATACAGTGATTCACGCAAGATAAGTTAATTAGTGCAAAATCTTTTGACAAAAAAAAAACGGAGTAGAAAAGAGTTATTTGCAGCTTCTATATCCAGTAACTACTTAGCATTATTCTAAACATCCGAGTCTCAATAGACAATTAGAGGCAGCTCTTATAGCCTCAATATTACAATATGTGATTATGGTCTCAGTTTATAATAATGACCGTAGGTCTATGGCTACGGTTATAAAAATCGAGACCTAAATGAGAAAGGCCAAAGGTAACTTTAAGAGAAGCTTCTCAACTCGTAAGACTTGGTACATCCTAATTTCCATCTTTCACAAGACAAATTGTAAGTTGCTCACTAAAAAAAAATCATCTTGTTTACTTACGAATTTTATCATTAAAGTCCAATCGAAAACACCATTTCTTTATTGGTAGCTACGGATCTGATAAATGTATAAAAACAATATTGACGCCTCTTTCAATAACTTAAACTTTAAGCTTAGGTTTTTGAAAGAGTTGGTAATCAATAACTTCTAACATAGTATTCGAGCTAAAGATTCTTTGTTCAAATCCTAATAACCTTGTTGAATTGTAAGTGTTTTATCGGTATGGTGCATAGAACCAAAAATTTTGGAGAGATATAAATATATAAAAATAATATTGGTTCTTCTTCCAATGACTTAAACTTTGGATAAAGTTGATATCCTAACTATCCTATAAAAATCAATAACTCAAACTTAAAGGGGACACTAATCAATAATAATGCAACGTTTACAAGAAAAAATCACAATTAAAAATAAATTAAACAATAGAAATAAAAATTTGATAATAAATTTTTTTGAGCTAAGACGTACCTAATTATGGAGTTTGTTACAATTTTGTTAAATTAAAATTAAAATAATCAAATTTATACCAAATTTAAACTTGAAATATTTTAATTGTTAGAAACGCAGGTCTAACTCAATCTCATTAAGTTAAGGGTTGGCCAAACTTATATGCAACACTGTTGTCGAACTCCTGACCGATGTAGGACCGAAGGAAACTTAACAGTCTCTCTCAACACGGACAGAGGTGGTCTTACAAAACCATGGGAAGACTATTAAGGACAAAGTTCAAGTTACCGATCAAGTCAAGCCCAACTCTAGTACCATGTTAGAAACTCAGACCTAACTTAATCCAATAAAATCTCATTAAGTTAAGGGTTGTTCAAACTTATAAGCAACCCTACTATCGAATTCTTGGCCGATGTGAGACAAAAAGAAACTTAACATTAATTAAACTTAAAATATGTGCTTAAAACTTAAGTTGAGAGGTATATTAATTATTATTTATAATTTAACGTTTTTGAAAACTATAAAATTTTATAGGTAAAATTACATTTTTGATAAGTGATGAGGGCCGGAAAATGCTCACTTTAATTTACATATGCATTCACCCCTGCCCTTAATGGTCTTTTATTGGCTATTACATGTGTTCTTTCTCGCACCTTCTCAAGGTTTCCCAAGCAGAAATTAACATCAACGATACTTACAAAATCTCTAGTTCTTATAACATATCTTTATTAGTTTTTACAATGAAGGTCCAAAACTGACATCAATTTTTCAATTAGTGCTTATATAGTATGGCAATATCACATTTTAATTTCGTCAATTTAGTTCTCAAGTTTTCAAAAAATTGTCCAATTTATATCTCTTTTATTGAAAATTTGCTTGAATTATTATATAGTAAATTAATCTTGGACAAGTTATCAATTAGTCAGAGACTAAAATTTCTAGCATTTTGGGATCTCTTTCTCAAGGAAAAAGAATTAATAAATGAGGTGAATTGTTTTTTATTAAATTGACTAAATTACAAAAAATTGTTCAAAAGTTGGGAAGATTCCTGCCAAATGAGCTATTTAAAAAAAACAAACTTGTACATGAAGATCATATCTTTATACTTTTGTGGATGTAGGCGTGTAGCCAATCCAAAAATTGCCTTTTATCAGCTGTTACAAAATCACAAAGAAGCAGATAATTAAACAAAAATAAATTGTTGGTACTGCATGGTTTCCCAACTTCCATGAAAGGGATTATCTTATCGTTCTAAGGTTAATATATAAAACCCTAAAAAAACTTCTAATGTGCAAAGCTCAACATACCTAGTCTAGAAATAAAGAATCTTTACCTCTGTTTTTTTTTGGGGCTTTAGACTTTAGAGTAGGACATGGAAGCCAAAGAGTTATTATATTTGGATTAAATAGGTTTTTCTATAATTTATTATCGAATTTTAATTTTGTTACTTCTTTAATATTAAACTTTAAAAATATAATAAAATACCATCAAATTTTTTCTATTATTAGAATTTTGCAAATGTTATAAAAATATCATCGATTTACTTATAATTTTCTTTTAACTTCCATTAATAAATTGATATCGATGGTATTTTCGTAACATTTATAAAGTTTAATGGTATAAAAATAACAAAAAAAATATTCAATTTTATTTTTATAATATTTATAAAATTTAATAGCTAACAAAAAAAAAATTTTGATTTTTGATTTTGTGACAACCCTAAAATATTGTGTCATAAAAATCTATTTAGTCTATTATTTAATATTCGCCAACTTCTCTCCAACTTCACCACTTGGGGGATTTCTCAAAGCTAAATAAGTGAGATATGTGAGGGAGGTCAGAATTGGGGATGTGTACTACCTCTGTGTTGACCTAACCCCTCCCTCTAAATCTCTATCTCTACCCTGTAACTGTCTCTCTCATTGACATATTTATTATTTTTCATGAGTAGAAAAAGGCTAACAAGTTATCATATATTTCAGCTTCCTCTACAAAGCCCTCTCACTACAACAGCAATCTTTGACAAAAAAAAAGGACAAAAATTGAGAAATAGCTTTGTAGAACACAAGAAGCAGTTGAATAATTAAGAGCTTTGAAAATGAATTCGGGGTCCATTAATTGTTGTTTCCCAAATGTGTCACACAGTTTGCAAAGCTACTCAATGACAGAAGATCATCAACATCATCATAATCATCGTCATAATCATAATCAACTTGTTGCTTCATCATCTCTACAAGCTACTCCAAACCCAACTTCAGCTTCTGCTCAAACTCATTCCTCAAACTCACTTCTCTATAACCTTTCCATCTTAAAAGAAAAAGTTCATCAAGTTGAATCACTTGTTAGTATCCTTCTTTCACCAAACCAAAACCAACTTGAGTCAACTTCTTTAGCAATTGCTTCTATGACTCAAGTGATACAAGAAATCATCATGACTTCTTCTTCAATGATGTTCACTTTTCAACAAATGGGTAATCTTGGCTCAATCATTTCAGGTAATAACCCTAATACCATTAGCAATAACAATGTTATTAGCGTTGGAAATTTAGTCCAAGAAAGAGGTAATCAAGCTTTATATGCTACTACTACTAGTGATCAAACACTTGATTGGTTTGGAGAAAGCTACAACAACAACATGAGTAATATTAGAGTTGATGAAAGGAAAGTTAATACAATTCCTTTAGGGAGTACTGAAACTAAAGATGGGTTTCGAGGATTTTCATCAAAACATTGTAATATCATAGAATTAGATGCTTCCGATTTATTAGCAAAGTACACACATTATTGTCAAGTTTGCGGTAAAGGTTTCAAAAGAGATGCTAATTTGAGAATGCATATGAGAGCTCACGGTGATGAGTACAAAACAAATGCTGCTCTATCCAATCCATTCAAAAATAGTAGTACTAGTACTAGTACTATAATGGGAAACAAGGAATCTTCAATATTGAAATCATTGCCTAGAAAATATTCATGTCCACAAGAAGGGTGTAGATGGAACCAAAGACATGCAAAGTTTCAACCTTTGAAATCAATGATTTGTGTGAAGAATCATTACAAGAGAAGTCATTGTCCTAAGATTTATGTTTGCAAGAGATGTAATAGAAAGCAATTCTCTGTTTTGTCTGATTTAAGAACACATGAGAAACATTGTGGAGATCTTAAATGGCAGTGTTCTTGTGGGACTACATTTTCAAGGAAAGATAAGCTTATGGGTCATGTTGCTTTGTTTACTGGTCACATACCTATTGTCACTTCTTCAACAAAGCATGGAAAAAACGATGAGCATCAAGCATCACAATTGCAATGAGATAGAGTTTACAATTAAAAGTGATTGAAGATAATAATTCTACATTGCCCATAATTCTATAAATGCCAGATTTAAATTTTTTTTTTAATTTGTTGTACAATATTCATTTCTGATGTACTAAATAGAGAGCTTAGGCGTTACACTATAACTAGTTCATCAAAACTTGTGTGATACTAATAACTAATTGCTACAACTCTATATATCATTCCATGTATTTGAATTAATAGTAGTGTTGTGAAATAAAGTTGTGACATGCTTATATTATATATAAATGAAAAAAATTATTGATCTTCTTATCCTATTTTTATATTAAGCTATGAACTGAGTAACAACTAGATCTACATATTTGTAACTCTAAGTTCTTGAATCAGGTCGTTGATTGTTCACATATTACATAATCGAATTTGTCCAATAGCATGTGAGTTGTACATATATGTATATAATGTATATGATTTATATAAACTAGATGTGTAATAAGTTGGGTTAGTTTAGCTTCTTCAAGTTCTGCTCATCTTCAATATGTTGAGCTCAAATCAACTCATACAATTTTTAAATAAACTGAGCTCATTTAAATATGAGCTTAGTTGGATAGCTCATTTAAATTTTTTTATTAAACTTATTTAAATTATTTTAAATATTTAGGCCATGTTTAATAACTATTTCAATTTCTAATTTCTAATTTTTGAGTTTTAGAATTAAATTTTCAATTTCAAAATATTTTGGATAAATATAAAAGTTATTTGATAACTAATTTCTAGTTTCAATTGGAAAAGTAGAAATTAGAAATTGAATATTTATCATTTGATAACTAATTCATAATTTTCAATTTTTAATCTTTTAAGATGAGCTAAATTAGATTGAACATAACTTTTTATAGAAAACTCTAAATCTCAAATCTTAATTTTTTTAAAAATAAACTTTTAAATTTTTTTAATAATATATGCAATGATTCATCATATTTTGTGAGTTAATAAATTTTATATTTAAAAATTAATCAAAATGTTATACCAAATCTAAACAATCATTAGTAAAATGAGCATACTTTTTATAGAGAACTCAAAATTATAAACCATACAATTTTTTTGAAACTAGACTTTAATAACTTTCTAATAGCATATGAAATAATATATAACATTTTTTGAATTAGTAAAATTTATATTTTAATAGTGAGTAAAAAATGTTCTTATGAATTTGAACAATTATTAGTAAAAACAATTCGATATGTCTTTGTCAAATGAATTAGTAACCTGTTCATTTAAGGTTGTAACCTAAGTGAGTTGAGCTTTTTAAGCTTGTGAGCTCAATGGGAAAATTTTTAAGAAGCTAAGCTAGGTTAAGCAACTCGTTTGACATATCTATGTGTACATTGTTAGAAATAAACTTGATTTAGTCTAAATAATATTGGACTTGAAAAATGCTTATTTAGATGTTGTAATTAAGAGTCTATTATTTATTAAAGTCCAATAGACCCAAGTTCTAGAGATTTGTTTTAGAAATGTCTTAAAATATATCTAGATATTTTAAGAAGATAGAATAGTAGAGAAATCTAAAAAATAGATATTTTGATGGATAATTCTTGTGGGTCAATTATCGCCATTAGATTATAAATATATTGGCATGATCCTAGCCATTAGTTAGGAAAGAGTTATAGTATAAATAGGGAGTGATCTTTTTCATTTGGTATTAAGGAAAAATGTAAGTATCAATAATAAGTATTCTCTTCTACCAAAATATTCTTGTTCTCCTTTCTCTTCCAAAATTTTCTAAAGCCTTTTAAAGCTTTCATCTTTTAACAAAGTAGTATTAGAGCTAGTAAAGTGGTTCCAAACATATTACTATAGCATATCAAATCAAAGCTCTCAATAAAATAAATGCAACACAATTATATATCATCCCAATCAAATTTTGGATACACCACCATACTTTGACAGAAGCTTACTTCCTGAAACAACAAAGTTGAACTAAGTTGAACCGAGTTAGGCCGAGTAGAATTGAGTGAAGCTGAATTGAAATTTTTTTTTACGAAATCAGACACCCTGCAAAGGTATTTAGACATTTTGAATCCATTTATGTAGTCAAATGTTCATAATTCTAATTTTGTTAAGAGATATGGCTAATAGTATGTAATCATTTCAAGAACCTATGCTCAACAAAAACAACTATGATAATTAGAGTATCAATATGAAGGCTTTACTGGGTGCACATGATGTTTGAAAGATTGTAGAGAAATGATCCAATGAGCCACAAGATAAGGCTACACTATCTCAAGTTCAAAGGATAGTTTAAAAGACTCAAGAAAGAGAGAAAATAAAGCTTTCTATCTTATTTGTCAAACTTCAAATGATGATGGTTTTGAGAAAATTTCAAGTACAACATCTGCCAAGGAAGCATGGGAGAAGCTTCAAATCTGATGTAAAGGAGCCAAGAAAGTCAAAAAGGTACTCCTCCAAACACTAAGAGGTGAGTTTGAAGCTTTACATATGAAAGAGTCTAAACCTATTTTCGATTAATTCTCTAGAGTTTTGACTATTTCTAATCATCAAATGAAAAGAAATACTGAGAAACTAGATTCAAAGTTCGAGCATATTGTGGTGACAATTGAGGAAACAAAAGATCGGAAAGAGATGACAATCGACCAACCATTGGGATTGTTGCAAGCTTATTCCAAAATATTTTGACAATCAAAAATCTAAAATAATATCTAAATTATTGATTGACTTTAGATGTTAAAAAATATTCATGTTGACTTAGATTTTAATTTATTTAATTATTAACTTAATTTATTTTTAGTATTTTTATATACTAACTTCAATTTTTAATTTAATTTAATTAATTTTCTCTTCGTTTATTTATTTATTTAATTACTAACTCAATTTTATTTTACTTTATTTTTTTTGTTAACTATTTTGTTTAGCATTTCTATGAACTGGTACATTTATTGTATAATATATTTTATTAACTTATTGTTATTAATTATTTAATTTGTATAATTATATAATGAATTTTGTATATCATATATTTTATGTTATAATTGTTTTTACTAAACTTGTGTGTAATTGTATAATAAATTGCTTGTATCATAAATTATTTCATTTTGTTTATTTTTTGTTTTTTGTTTTCTTTTACTATTTTCTTTTAATTGCTTATTTTTATTATTTTCTTGCATTTTTATTATTTATTTTATTTTATATTTAAGTTATTTATTCTATTTTATTTGTTATTTAGTATTTTTATTTAGTTAAAAAAACTATGAGTTGGGGTATGATTTTTCTACTCATCGACGAGACTCTCAAGATAAAATTGAGTACATAGTTCCCTGAATGAATACATTGAGTTCTATTTTTATTATGAATTTTTAAACTTAAACCTCAAAAAACACGTTTTAAATCAGACCCACATAAATTCTCTTTTTTTCTTCTACAAAACTTTTTTCTTTCACACCATAAAGACAAATAATTTTGAAGCTATCTCTTAAAATTCTATAAGTTTTAATATCAATATCACCAAAAGGCATGATAGATGATTTAATTGTATAGGTAGACAACCTTGTTATACCTATAGGTTTTGTTATTGTAAATGTACAAGAAACCTTGAAAATGAACAAGGATTACAATGTACTTCTTTGTAGGCCATTCTTGGCTCCTACCAAAATAAATGTTAATGTCCATAATATAAATGTATCAATGAGAGTCTTGGCGCAAAGACATTATATTGTCAAGCACATATTGACACAAACTCAATGATGAGGGGGATATTTAGTGAATTAAATTCTACTAAAGTAACTTTGATTAGGTCATTTTTAGTTGATTAGGGATAGTTAGGTTTGATTTTAAAAATTTTCTTGTAAAATTATCATGCTTTTAGTTCATTTAAACCAATTGATTAAGTCATTTTGCACTATTGGATTAATTTCCTAAACTTGTCATATAATAATGTAATAATTAGTGTTTTTTTATAATTTATGTTTCATGATTGAATGTTGAAGTTGAGATAAACCCAAAACTTATGTTTAGGAATCAAATAGTGGAGACTATCTTGTGAGAATATTTTGAGCCTTTATCTTTTCATTATAAGTGATAACATATACTTATTTTTATTTCTTAAATTGAATGACTTAAGTAGGAATTTAAAGTATATGTTTTTTTCATTTATGTATGACTTTCGCAAAAAAGAGATATATCTCAACTTCCTTAAAACCAATACAAAAGGAACCAAATTAACCACTCACCAAATCATATAAATATGTACATGGGTCTATTCTCTGAAATTAAATACTATGAGCCAAAAATCCTTTAAAGTTGTGAGAAATGACTATTACAAAAGAAACATACGAAATAAATCTCATTCAAGTAATTGCACTTGTATTCATTTCTAAAATCATATACTTGATATTCTTACTTAATGATTTTAATTGATGTATGAAAATAGTATCTGATTTCTTTATATATCCTATCATTTGCTTTCTTTTATAAGATCATATGTTACACATTATTTTGAGTCTTTTCTTCTTTAGACATATGTGACCCCATTTGTTTATTTCTTTACTTAAATTCTATTAATATATAACTTTGATCGATTGCTTGAACCTATAGAATCAATGTAATATTGAGAATATGACTTGTGATGATTAGAGTGAAACAAATTTAAATTCCTAATACTAAAATTGGGTAAATAAATATTGATGCATTTTTTATATATAATATGAATTTGTGATTTTTAACTAATTTTTACAACAAACTATGAATTTTGGATGTTAATTTAACTTATGTTTTGAATTTTAATTATGAACTTAAAAGATACAAAAAACATAAGAAGTTTTGGATTCTTATTTTATTTACTTTATTATTTTTCGTGTTAATTTTTATTTTGTTAATTTTAGTTTTTCTTTTCTTATTTTTTTATTTTTGTTATTTTTGTTATTTTTGCATTTAAATTAATGTTTGTTAGTATCATCATTGAATCCCTCACGATACCTAAACTCATCCACTATGGAAACCTAGGAGTTTAAAGGCTTTTTTATACAATAAATGTATTTGGGTCAATCTATGGAAATAATTTAGGATAGTTTAATTTTATTTATTTTAGTTTTTATTTTTAATTTTTCACATCCCTTGCTATTAACTAACAAATAGATTATTAGGGGTTGTGATGGGTATTTCAAAAACACTGAATATTACCTAATTTATTTACACTTCAATGTAAAAAATATATTTGTATTTTAATAATTTTATCATTATTTTAACAAATCTATATTTTCATATATCATGGTTACATTTTGATTTTTTTAATATTTTTTTGGCTACAAAATGAATCAAATAATAAACACTTGAAGAATTATACCTGAAAGCAGTCAAATTACAACCTAGAAGAATAAAAGAAATTACATATGTACCAACCAAGTTTATAAGGGGTGAAACACAGAAATTTGGAGACAAGTAGATTAATGTAAGTCGTAAAAGGGATATATGTATGCCGCAATGTGATCATATTTTACAACAGTATTTGTTGTTGTTGCTAAATTATTATCTAAAGATAAACCTTCAAAATTCTTGTTAAAACATTGTTTTAGTTTTTGTATTTTTTTATGTTTATTCTCATGCATACTTTTGGCTAGTTTTTATTTTTTTTATTTGTTAATTTTATAAATGTTATAAATAAATATTTAATCATTCAAGATCCTTAATTGACTTATAATTATAACTTTTATACCTGATTTAATGAGTCTACCACAATCTTTCCTTCTATCGTCCATCTTCTTTTGTTACATCTAATATGTCTTAGCTTGCTCAAACATTAATATATTCTTGATAATGGTAAATCCATACATTATGTGATGTCTAAATTAGACTTACTAAAAAATTGAAAAAGAGTAATTACACTCTATTTATTTATAATATTAATAAATATTAAAAAATTTAATGCCAACTAAGAACCTTGAAGAGATTTTTAGTTACACATAGTTTCTAGATACATAATTGTTACGTGACTAATTTTTTAAGTAGAAAGATTGCTCTTTTTTGAAACTGTGTCCAATTAATGAAAATAAATGTTCCTTTTATAAGATAAGGAATCCCTATTTACAATAGTGGAAAATTGTTGTTTTTCCTCTACTTTAATAATTCTCCTAACTTTTTTGCTTTTGACTTTTAAATCTAAGCATTTCATTTCCTTGGAATAACCTGTCGACTAAAGTTGTGAGATCTACATTTTTATTCATCTTTGTTATTTTTCGTCGATAGTCTTTTTGATGACGTAGGCAACGATGCATTTTCATCTTCTTGATCTCTAATGTGTAAATGCATTTGTGATCCTTAGAAGTTTTCTTGGCATAAAAATAAAATACTTTTCTTGTTTCTTTACTTTTCTAGGTTATTATTGATAAAATTTCTCTCAAAATTAATGATTTTCTTACAATCATCTTCAAAAAGAGCCATATTGCAATGAGAAGTAGTTATGACTTTACTAGTCGAATAATTTACTCTCATTTCAGAAGAATTGTCATTTTAGTTCATGATAAATTTGATTTAACATATGTCATCTTAATATACAGAGTTCATCTATATTGAATTCTTTTTCTAGAAATGCCCTTGGGTTTAGAACTTCTCTATTTTTGTTAAAAATCCCTGATAAAACAATAGAGACTAATACAACCTTCTTCATTTCGAGTCCATAAGTGAATTTAAAAATCTAAGATAGACAGGCTTGTTACTTGCTTTGATCATTTTCCTAAAGTTCTTGATAGTCTTCTTAGAATTTTCAAGAAAATAATTTAATTCATTTAAATTAATTCCTGAATATAGGTTCTCGAATAAACCTACATGGAAAGCCTTATAAATAAAAATTGGTTCTGCTACTTCAAAAATATTAAATTTACTACTAGTAGGGAATTATTTTTCTATGGTGTAGAATTTCATATATTTGATATGTTCTTGGATAGATTTTCTAGCTAAGTTATAGAGATTCATCCATTGTAGTTTACTTAAATTCCTATACTAGTTTTTTTCATCTTCAATAACCAATGTATTCTTGGGAAATGTTTCCCTTAATAGTACTAGTGGTAGTACTATCTATTTTGTTTCTGTTAGAGGTATTTTTTGAATAATACTTGAAACTTGTAATTTCTTAAAGATGTTGTCTACATACTTTGAAAGATACCTATAGCTTATTTTAATCTAAATGATATAACAGTCCATTGGAATTATCCTAGGGGCAACTAAATGTTATTAATTTTTGAGATTCCTCATCCAATCTTATTTGCCAAAATCTACTTTTTCAATCAAAATTTAAGAAATATTTCTTCCTTTTGTTAATCATAATAATTCATCTTTTTTTTTTGGAATAAAGTATCCATAATCAATAGTTTTTTTTATTTAATGCCTTGAAGTTTATTACTGTTCTCTTTTTTTCTCTTCTTTTTTCAGTTTCTTTTTCAACAAAGAATGTTGGGCTAGAGTAAGATAAATTACTTGCTATTATAAATTTTAGTTCTAATAGTTCTTGAATTTATTTTTTAAAGTCAATCCTATCTTCTGGAGTATAGATCATAGGTTTTACTCTAATGACTTTGTTAAGGTCTCTTATTGTTTTATTAGCTACACACATGTTAAGGTCTCTTATTGTTTTGTTAGCAATCAATTTTGAATTATCGACATAAACATGTAAATGGTAATTTGAATAACCTTTAAATTTCAATCATATCTTAATATAAGTACTGTTTGGATTTATAATACTCTACAAACCATTCCTCTTCTAATAAAAAGTATTCTAAATATTTATATTTTGAGTCAATTATTTCTTCTTTGGTTTCTTCCAATAGATAAATACTACAAGTTTCATCTATATCTGATTCCTCAATTTTTTCTAATTTTATCTTTAAAGCTTCTTGTAAGATTTTTATTTTCGATGGAAATTTCTTTTTAAACTTTTTTTTATATTGAAGCCTGCTAGGACATTCATTAGTATAATGTCCTTCTTTATTGCAAATCCAATACCTGCATTTATTTTTCTCTCATGGACAATAATTTTTGTTCTCTTGTAACATATACATTTTTCTTCTAAAATATCTTTTTTATATAAGGTTATTTGATATACCTTCTCTTATATTTTTGAAAGTTCTGTTTTCTAAATTTATACTTTTTGAATGTTTTGTATTTTTTATATTTCTTATACTTTCTCTTATAAAATTTTATGTTACATCCATATTTTCCTAACATTTTAAATTATCTTGTACTACAATAGATTTTATCACTTCCTCTTATTCGCTTATATTCATGTATTTCTTCACATTTAATGATTATCCAATTTTTAAAACTTATTATTGAATTCCTCCTAAGGTGTCTGCTATAGTTTTTCTATTTCTTTTATTCCATCTTTTTGTTATAGTTTTATGTAATGTTTCAGGTAATTTTTAAAAACACATTTTAGTTTTTTGCATAGAGAGTAGTAACTTATGATGATACATTTCATATTCACAAATGAAGAAGTTTATATTAAACATGTCATATATTTTCATATTTGTTAAATTCTATTTGGTTTTCTCAATTTTATTTTTACTAGATTCAACGATATGTCTATCTTCGTATTCTCCAATAAATTATATGCATATTTCATTTACTATAGTCCCTAAGTATTGGAAGCATTCTCTTACATTTATAAATTTTGTTCTTATGTTAAATTTATAAATCGAATTTTAACATGCCTTATCATTATATGAGCTACTAAGATTTTACACATTGAAGGGTTTGATTGTGTCATCGAAGAAATTTGTATGATTACACTCATACCACTAGACCATTCATATAAGGCTCTTTTCCTATCCCTTATACAATTTAAACCTAAAAGATCATATCTGTAATTTTCATGAAGTTTGAATTATGGTGGGATGTTATCTCTAGTTTTTCAATGTAATCATGCTTCTATTTTGGGTTGTTTTCTTCTATAAATAAGGTCAGGTTTTTTGAGTCTTTGCCTATTTCTTTCTTCACTATGTGAGTCAGATATTCTGTTTTGGTAAAGAATTGGTAATTAAATTGGTTTCATATGATTTTTTTGGATCATATTTTATGGTTTAGAATCAACTGCACTAATTATTGTCATATCATTTTCCTCTTTATTTGTATAAAGTTTTTCATCATAATGTCTTCCTTGTTCTTCATCTGTTATGTTTAACAAACTAACTAATTTTTGTATGCCCTTATTTTTAGGTTTTACAATTTTTTTTAAATTATTCATTACTGTTTTACAATAATTAAACTTGATTAAACGTGATCAAAATGGTCATTTTAATATCATTTTGGACTAAAATGTACCCTTTTTAAAAGATAAGGACTCTTGGTGTACTTATGGATGGGCGCAGGGACAAGCAGGGATGGTTATGCTAATAACCATAACCACCCCGAACTAATTTCATGTACATTCGGTTAATAACTATCAGTTTTGAACCCGTACCAATTTTCCCACTATTTAACCATATTTCTTATTTTTTTAACATTTATTGAAAAATATATTTATTTTAAAAAAATTAAATACTAATTTAATTCTTACTTTACTATATCATTTAAAATATTTACTTTAATTTTTATTTTTTAACTATTTAGAACATGTTTTTAATCTAACTATATAAAGTATTGTGTATTTTATTATTAAAATTATATTTTTCTATTTTTCGATTAATCATAGTTTCAGTATTATAATAATCATTCCCACTACATGCTTTTTTAGGTACGGTTATTTTCGAAGAAAAATCGTTACTAATAACCACAGTTTCAGTTATTTACAGCTAAAATGTTCATCCCTAGTGTACCTCCTAATAGTTTTAAGTAATTATTTTAAAAAAATTAACTAATCATTAAATATATTGTTATTAATTGATCAACTCATTGATTAAAATAAATATCACAAATAACTATAAATATATGCATTGAATATAAAAATTAATTTAAAATGTAAGCAATTAATAGTTTTGATGTTCTATGAAGTTTCGTCAAAAAATTCATCATTCCAATTAGGTTTATATAACATCCATGATTTTTTTTCTAATGTTGTTGTCGATAATGATAATATTTTTGAAAAATTCATAAATTTAATTCTTAACATTTTGATCGACATCAACACTTCAAACATTGCCCTTATCAAGCCTATGAAAAACCGATGTAACTATTAACGAGTTTACAAAAAATAGGTGTAAGCTTTATAGAGTAACTTGCCCTATCGTCATTAACACTTTAAACATTGCCCTTACGAAGCTTACAAAAAAACTAACATAACTTTTATAGTGTTCACGAAAAATAGATATAGATCTTATGGAACAATATGCCTTATCGTCAACGTGCCTTCTTTTTTTCCTTTTTTACTCTTTTTGCTCGTTGCACCCTCAAATATTTGTCGAATACAAAATAAATAAATAAAGTGCATTGAAAACATAAAATACATGTAAATATGGTAAGATGGATATATAAAAATACTTATAAATTATCATGTATCAACTTTACATTATTATCTTTGAATAATTTTTTTAATGTGACAATTCACGTAGTTTATGTTTAACCATTTAATGAATAAGTCAAATCTAATTAATTCAAATTTGAGTATATCATATTTTTATTAAAGTAATCATTTTTCTAACAATATCATATCATATCTCGTATAAAAAATTATTAATTACTATACATTAATTTAAGTAAAATATTCTTATAAAAATACTTATTAAGTTTAATCAAGTTGATTTTATCATATTTATGTCAAATTAACTTCATAAATAATAATAAAAAACTATTAATTAAACAATTCATGTGTTATCATCTTATATTTAATTTATTTATTAAATAAAATTATCCAAATCATTCATATTTATATTGTATTTGAATTGAATATCAATCTCACATATATAATGCATATAAATAGTTAATTATTGTATTTCTTCTTCAATAAATTAACAAATTAACAAATTATTATTTTATGAGTCATACATACCATTTTACAAAATTTTCACATCAAATTTTCACATTAGTATGATAAACGCAAACTACAAATTATATTTAAGGATCTTTTAATTTTATTTTCTAAAATAAATTTTTTATAACAATAATTATTACTCCACAATAAACACTACTATATATTTATCAAATTTAAACTACCAACTCATCTAAAACTAGTATTTAAAATGTACCGAAAGAGCATGGGAAAAAAACATACGACGATCAAAATTCAAAATCAACAAGTGGTTCAAACTATATTCCTTACCATAATGATTAAAATATAGGTATTTATGAATATATTGATAACTTAATTTTACAAAAATATCAAACAAGTAAATATTATTAATATCACTGAAATTTTTTGTAAAATTTATAATAATTTAAAAAACATTAAAATCATCAATGAAAATTTTCATATAGTGCAACTCTAATATGGAAATATTACGAGTATACCAAAATATTATAAATATTTAATCCATGCATGCAAATTCCTCTGAGATCATAAAGTCCAACCAACAAATGATGACTTCAAGTCATTCACAGCAAGGTTTACAAAGTAGTAGCAAAGTAGAGCATGAAATTCTCCCAATAAGAGAATAAAAATACAATAGAATGATACCTAATACAGCTTCCTCAACCAAACATCTCTAGTTTTTTGAATACTGAGTAGAATGATCACTTCTTTTTTGTTTTTTTGCTAATAGAGTAAAATGATCACTTAACAAGCATGTTTTGTTGGGCTTGATTCTCTTGTTGCTGCTGATAATTCAGAGGCCTCCTGAAGAGCATAATGTGTGGTTCTGGACGATGAATTGCATAATGTATCCACCCCCGGCTCTGCTGCACTCCAAGAGCCCGCCATTCACTCTGAAACCCAAATTATGAAAAAGAAAAATCAAACCCGAACACAGATTAGAAGGGGAAACATAAAATTGTTAAGAGGTAAAAGTAAAAGTCTCAACACTCACATTAATAAAAAGATAATAATAATAATACTATAATGGATTTTATGTCTTTCAGCTACTGAATTAACCTTTTGAAATTAAACATCTAATAGTACTTATAAACTACAAAATGTCAAATTTAACATGATATTAAAACTTAAAACTTTAATAGATCCATATGCCAATGGGCTTCTCCTCACACAACAATATATATGGCCCTTGTAAAAGGAAAGACAAGTGACTCAAAAATAGAAATAAAATATAACAATAAATGTTAAATATACAAAGTGCTTGGTGTTTGCAAGAGATAAAAACACACTTTGATGACATGTATATGGTAAAAATAAAAATTCACATTAATAAAAGATAATACTTTACGATAGAATTTATAATAATCACGAGCATCTTCACCAATTGGGCTCACTTTTTGGATTAAACCAACATATTGTATTTCATCATTCAACACCGATCCATTTCACACAAGCAATTTGTTAAAAATATATTATTCTACTAGAAAATGTTAATATCACACAATTTTGCACCGAGGTTTATAGCGTGTCATGTGTCAGAATTATTTTAAAAATTAGATGACTGATTCATTTTTCTAAATAATACCAACATTTGACAATAAAAAAAATATGGTGCAAAAGTTTTTATTATTAGCATTCCTCTAATCCACTATTTCACTTTAACAATATCATCAATCAGTTTGATGCTTAAATTAACTACCTTTAATTATATGCCTTCTCTAAAGTTTATACATGTTTGCGATATCCATGAAAATAATGTTTAAATATAAATTAGTTTCTACGCATATTTTCAAGATCACTATTCAAACCGAAGAAACTTCCGAACTTTAAATGAACATTTTTTGGTATACTCTTCTTCTTAAGCACGTTAGAATACATGTTATGTACTTAAACATCTAGTATATATGTTATTCAATCGATCAAGTAATAACTAAATCTAGATAAATCGAGGAATCGAGGAGATAGATCGATCGACTATCGATCGTGTAAAATGTATGTCCTCTGGGGTTGAATTTAAAGAGAGATAAATTGATCCATCGAAGTTAAGTTTGATCAATTGAGGAACTAGATCGATTGATAATCAATTGTATTCGATTTATCTGGTTTTAGTTTTTTATTAATCGTTGTCTAGATCGATCAAAAAGAGTTTCAGTCGATCAAGCTTGGTCTAGATTGATCAACGTCAAAAGTTTCAACTTTAACCTAATTGTATACTCGAGCCAAACATTCCAATTATTATATTGTTCTTATAATTTACTACTCTACGAATTGTTTAATAAACATATTTGTAATTGGACTTTAATCTAGCATTAAGGCTTCGATATTTTTTATTTAAACAATCTAATACCTCTTGTTTTCTTCGACCAAAATTTCACCAATCTTTTGATTTTAAGCTTCCTCTCTCAAATTATTTTGCAAAAATTAAATCATATTTTGTTAGGCTTCTTTCTTTAATTAATTTATCAAATATTGTGTAGTCACGTTTAATTGATTAATAATCGTATTTATTTTACAATCACATGCTTCAACTTTTGTTCTAGAGTTTCCTACTTGATTTTGATTTAACTGATATTTTATTAAATCATTTAGCTAAGGTTTTTCATTATTGAATCAACTATAAGACACACTTTATACTTGAGTTATTGTGCTAACTTTTTTTATGCCAATTGAACGGATATGATTACTCTTGTGACTCGAGTTTATCGGAACGTTAGCCCAAATCTTTACATCTTTCTTGTGGAAGCTATGAAAGAAGATAAAGCATACCCTTGTAATTGAGCATTATTTTCACAGTAGATAGTTAGGTAGCCGATAGATTGGTGGTTTTTCTTTAAGGTCATTGTTGTAACCTAGATTGTTTCCACCTAAATTATCGTGTGTAAACTCTTTATTTATTTACGTACTATTTTATTCATACATGATTGCATGTTTGATTTCTTGTGAAATTTTAATTTGACATAATTCAATTAATTAACTATTCACCTAGTCTATTTTAATTAGATCCATAACTAATAACTTTCAATTTATATCAGATTTGATCATTAGATATACTTAATATTTGCCTAGGACCTTGATGTTGATAATTTGAGAAAGGCTTCTACAACCCATGCAACTTTCTTTAATAAGTCGAACTACCCATATTAGAAGCCTCATATTAGGATATTTTTACGTTCCATAAATGAGTGTGGAATTCTATTATATATGATTAGGAATTACCTACTATTATCAAAAGATAATATTGACACACTTAAACCCAGGAATGAATGGACTACTCAAGATAAAACTAGTATTAATTGGAATTAGAAAGAACTTAATGCTATATTTAGTGTTGTATTTGCTGATGAGTTATGTTGTATCTAATGTTGATACTGTTAAATATACTTAAGATATTTTAGAGGTTACCCATTAGAGCACCACCCAAATTAAAATAACCAAACTTTGCATGCTAGAAATACATGTTAGATAACCTTAAGATGGAAGAAGATGAAATCTTTTTTGAATTTTATGTTAAATTATGTAATATTTCTAACACCTCTTCAAATATTGGAGAGAAAATTGAGGAATTCTTATTTGTTCAAAAGATCCTTTGTTCATTATCAGATCACTTCCATGCAAAGGTCATTACTATTGATGAAAGTACATTGATACCATCAAAATAGAGAAACTTGTTAGCTCACTTCAAACCTTTGAGATGAGCTTTTGAAATCCTACATAGAACAAAGGTGTCGCTTTTAAAACCGCCACGATTGATGATGGTGACAATGATAAAGGCAATGAAGAGTTGGTACTCATAGCTAAAAAGCTCGAGAATATCTTCAATCGAAACAAATCACAGCCTAACTATAAACCAAACAATTCAAGGGATCAGAATCCAAGACAATTCAAGGGATCAGAATCCAAGACAATTCAAACTTATAAGTTCAGAAAGCAATAAATCTAAACCCACTTAACTAAAATATTTTGAATGCAATGGGATTGGTTATTTTGCAACTGATTATGCTAATAAAAAGAAAAGAATAAAAAGAGCCTTAAATGCTACACTTCGTAATTCAAAAAATGACAACAATAATCCAAGTAAATCAGAAAACAATGGCACCAACTATTTAGCATTTACTGCAAATATTGGTGGACATTCCAATAAGGCAAACATTGATTCAGACTATGATAATAGTAATTCTGAACTCGTACTAAATAAATTTAATGCTAATAATCTTGATGAACGATTATAGATTTAATAAGCTTTAAGAAAAAAACTAATAGGTTGTTTGTAGAAGTAATCAAATTAAATGATAAACTTAGATCCTATAAATTAAATGTCTCGATCATAGAAAAAGAAAAAATTGAATTGTTTAAACTTGCAAATGGTTTGAATTCAAGACTTGTAGGTATTAAATAAGAAAACAAAAAACTTATGTAGGAGCTTGAATTATCGAAGGAAGCCATGAATAGTCTAACAATTGGAGCTGAAAACTAAACAAAATTCTTGACTATAGAAACCCGTTTAGAGACAATAAAAAATTAGGATATATAGATAAGCACTCTACACCATCATCTTCAAAAGAAACTCAATTTGTAAAACCTGCTAAGCCTCTTTCTTCAAATGCTATATACACCTTTAGCATTAAAGACCGCATTTATAAGGTCTTCTAACTCTACTCTTACTATTACCTATACACAAATAACCATTACAAACTGTTAAGTTTGTGCCTATATATCATCATTGTGGTAGAAAAGATCACATTAGGTCCAAGTATAAATTTTGATGAATGCTCCTAAATTTAATAATTCTTTGCATGCTTCTAGTTATAAGACTTAATATTGTAATCCATCTATGCATAATATGTCCAATAATTCTACTCAAAAAAGCATGAAGTTGTTTCAAAGAGGCAAATGAATTTCAACACATTTAATTATGGGACTAATTATCATCATCCTACCATTCGTGTTGCATCTTCATTTAGGATAAATGTTAAATCTAAAGATAAGTCCAAAAACATACCAATGACAATTAAGGTAATTGATTTCCAACCCAAAGACATACAGAGACCAAAATTTAAGAAAGTTTGTTAGTAAAGATTGTCTCTTTTTAGTCACCTGACCATCCTTTTTTGTTCATCTAGATACTTTTATTTGAGTACTAAATTGACCTTAAGTGAACATCTTTAGTACCAAAATTTAAGAAAGTTTGTTACGAAAGATTGTCTCTTTTTTGTCACCTGACCGTCCTTTTTTGTGCATCTAGATACTTTTGTTTGAGTGCTTAATTGACCTTAGGTAAATATCTTTAGTTTTTTTTGTTTGTTTTTTTTTTATTGATGTATCTTTAATTTTAATAAAATAAAACAAATTACAAGGTGTAGGTTTGTTTTAAAATGAAACAAACTTTATGTACTACTTCTGTTTACAAACTTGACTTATTATGCCTAACTTTTCATAGTATAATTGAGTATTTCAACTTGTATATTTACATACATTTTCACATTTGATAATCGATGTCGACAAAAACTTACTCTCACACTCACTTAACTCATATGCACATCATCCTTGAAGTTCATGATTGATTTTATGAGATTTTAAGACTTACAAAAATGTGTTTGAGTTCTGTTTTTATTTTCAAAAAATTTACAAATTTACTATAAAGAGATACTTAGTTTTGAGATGACTACCTATTATAATATATGTAACTATAACAGTGAACAGAAGGGGCCACAACTAGTGTGAAAGTCATCATACTAGGTTTCTAACTCATGCATAATTCCTTAAACATAAAAGGGAGTCAAAAGTTGATAATACAATAAGAAAATAAAAAATTAAATAACCAAACCCTCTATAAAAAAGGGAATAAAAATTTTAAATTCTCTCTTGGTAGAGAGAGATGGTCACATAAGCATGACAAAGGGAGAGATTATACGGATTACGACTT
Source organism: Hippophae rhamnoides (assembly GCA_033030585.1). Lineage (NCBI taxonomy): Eukaryota > Viridiplantae > Streptophyta > Magnoliopsida > Rosales > Elaeagnaceae > Hippophae > Hippophae rhamnoides. The sequence continues at coordinate 16,688,970 of CM065431.1, forward strand.
CTGACGATATTCGTTAACAAAACTTTTAAATATAAATTAATTTCTGGGCATGTTTTCAAAATCACTATTCAAATTAAAAAAACTTTTGAGCTTCAAGTAAACATTTTCAAATACTCTTATTCTTAAACACATTAGAATACATGTTATGCACCTAAAAACATTTAGTATATATGTTGCTCAATTGATCGAGTAATGCTAAGATCGATCAAGGAGGTAGTTTAATCGAGTAATGTTAAGATCGATCAAGGAGGTAGTTTAATCGAGTATCAATCGTGTATGATATATGTCCTCTCAGATTTAATTTAAAATTGGGTAGATCGATCGAAGTTAGGTTCGATCGTATTCAATCTACCCAGTCTTGAGTTTTCATTAATCGTTACCTAGATCGATCGAAAAGGGTTTCGATCGAGCTTGGTCTAGATTGATTGAGCAACAAAGGCTTCAACTTTAACCTAACTGTTTACTGGCCAAACATTTCAATTATCATATTATCCCTATAATTTACTACTCTATAAATTGTTTAATATACATAGTTGTAATTGGATTTTAACCTAACATTAGTATTTCAATATTTTCTATTTAAATAATATAATGCCTCTTGATCTCTTCAACCATAATTGCATCAATCTTTTGATCTTAAGTTTTCTCTCTCAAATAGTTTTGCAAAAACTAAATCATATGTTGATATGTTTTGGTTTGAATTGATTAATAAGCCTATTTATTTTACGATCAGGTGATCTATTTTTTGTTCTACGAATTGCTAGTTGATTTTAATTTAACTGATATTTTATTAAATCGTCTAGCTAGGGTTTTTCATTATTAAATATGCTCTAACTTTTCAGGTACCAACTGAACAGGTACGATTACACGTATGACTCGAATTTATGAGAACGTTTGTCCAGATCTGTACATCCTTCTTGTAAAGACTATGAAAGAAGCGACGACTTGTATGTAAATTACTTAAGAGCATTATCTGTAACGAGTAGTTTAAGTCCTAACCTTATAATTAAACATTATTTTTATTAGTGGATAGTTAGATGGTTCGATGAATCAATAGTTTTCGTACATCAAATTATTATTTATTTTCGCATTATTTTATTTTATTTATACACAATTGTATATCTAACCGCTTATAAAATTTTAATTTGACATAATTCAATTAATTAACTACTCACCCCTCTAATTTAATTAAATTCGTAACTAAAAACTTTCAACTTTCATTTCATGTTGGGGAACTTTTTAACTCCTGAACCCACAAGTCGTGCACCTAGCACCCATTTATAGCAGTAGGCTGAGCCTACTAGGCTCAGCTCCATCATTCTATCTATCGTGCTTGTTAATCTCTGTCGGATACTTAAATTGCTCTACTTGAATTTAATGCTAGATTAAAAATAATAAAGCTAGAAAAAGAAGGGCAATACATGTTAATGCGGATAAAAACCCTTTCTTCTCCAACTCATTTTCAACAGCAGAATACAAGATTATACAACATGAATCATTCTAGAATCATACTCCTAAGATAAAACCTTAAGAGTGAGCTAAGATCCTTTTATTAGTAATGTTAGTAGCTAATGGTGGACTACTAAATTAGGCTAACAAGTTCCGCTCAGACATCATATATGCACCAAACTTCAGAAAATAGAATATATAAATCCCACGGACTCTATTACGACACTGTCATAAATTTTTGGATATGCTGTACGACACAAAGCCCATATTTCTCAATTTCCTGTAAATTTTGATCAAATTGGAGGGTGAGTACCATAATTCAAGTTTACCATACTTCACGAAAAATGAAAATTCCAAGTAACATAGCCAACACAAATTTTTTTTGATCCAACATAAAAATCACAAACAAAGCAGAAATTAAAATTTGTTAGACTCCGTTTTATATTTCATAAACCCAAAAAGAATTGTAATTCCTTATAAAAGCAATTGGAAAAGAACAAAAAATCAGTACTTACTTCGGAAAGAAGCCGATTCTTGGGAAGCACTTTGGCAATTTCTGGAGGAAGCACAACATGCCTGAATCACACCGTTTTACAGGAATTGTTCAATTGAGACCATACGATATTTAGACAAAGAAATACAAAACCGTAAAAGTGAAAAATGAAGAGAAAATGTGAGAAAACGATTGAAAGTGATAGTACCTATACTCGTAGGTATCATCAAAGTACTTCTCAGAGTACTGGATCTGGCCCATTTCAGTGACCCAAAAACCAAGAAAAAATCAAATTAGGGTTCCGCTCAACGTTGAGGTGCGATTTGGGAAGTATAACAAAACAATCCTTAAAATCCAGAAACTGAATGAAAATGGAAGTTAGATACTGAGGAAATGGGGAATTTAAAAGGGTTGGAACATAGTAGTACATACGTTAATTTTAGTATTATAAATGAGATGATCGTAAAAGGAAATATTTTATTTATTATGCAAGAAGTTAAAGGAGAAATGATGTGAGATGATGTGTTTAATTCACCGTGAAAAAACAGCTTTAAAAACTATTTAAATTTTAATTTTTGATAATTAATGTAATTAAAATTAAATTAAATTATTAATAATATTTAATTATAAAAATATGAGTTAATATATGTACTAATTTATATTAAATGAGGTTATTATTAGAAAACAAACTCTTTAAATGAGACAATTAATCTTTATTTATATATAAAATTATTATTTAAAATATAAAATAGGGTACTAATATTGTATTATTTTTAAAATATAAATATACATGAAGAGTATAAATATATAGATAAAAAGAGTATAACTATGTATCAAAATTATTGATATTTTATAAGATGAAGAGTTTAAATTGTCACTTTATTTAAGCCAAATGTATTATTTAGTCACATTATTTAGAAAAAAGTGTTTTAAATCTATTTGTTTATCAAAAATATATTATTGAAGTTTATCTTTTTGTGAAAAATATTTCAAATAAGAATAAAGTTAATTTTTTATTCACTTTTTCTTTAAACACATGTATTACATATATATTTATAATTTTCAATAGATATATACGAAAAAAATTAATATTTAATTAACTCAAATTTTATAAGAATTTTTTAAAAAATTTAAAAAGATAAAATATAAAATAGGGTACTAATGTTGTATCACTTTTAGAATATAAATCCACGTGAATATATATAGATAAAAAGAGTATAACTAGGTATTAAAACTATTGATATTTTATAGAATGAAGCGCTTAAATTGTCACTTTATTTAAGCCAAATGTATTATTTAGTTGCATTGTTTAGAAAAGAGTGTTTTTAAATCTATTTATTTACCAAAAATATATTATTGAAGTTTATCTGTTTGTGAAAAATATTTCAGATAAGGATAAAGTTAATTTTTCATCCACTTTTTCTTTAAATTTAACAGAATAACACATGTGTCACATATATATTTATAATTTTCAATAGATACATACGAAAAAAATTAATATTTAATTAACTCAAATTTTATAAGAATTTTTTTAAAAATTAAACAAAATTTTTAATAAATCTTAAAAAAATTATTATATAATATCTAAAGTCACATATTAGATAATAAAAATTTAATTTAAGTTTAAACGAAAAATTTGTTAAAAACTTTGACTAGTTTTTTAATTAAAAGTTACTTCATATGATATTTGTCTATCGAAAAAATAAAAATATATATGTGTCACATATACTATTTTATTATATTTAACAAAACATTGAATGAAAAGTTAATTTTGTCCTTATATGATACCTTTTTTATAAACAAAAGAACTTATAAACATATTTTTAAACAAAGGAATTAAATAACGCCTAAAGTCTAAACAAAGATATCTTTATGACCATTTCTCGTATTCTATATGTTGAACATATCTAAATTATTTTTAAATTAAACCTATTGTTTTGTGTTGTACATATGTTGCTTTTGACACTTTCGACAACAAAAATGGTGAAAATGACTCTATATAGCTTAATAATCCAACTTTTTGCATTTTTGTCTCAACTAGTGGCACAATGTCGTTTTGGCATAGGAAAATTACAATTTTCCCCATTTGATATGGGCATGTATATCGGGCAGAGTGAATAACAAATTCCATTATTCATGCATATATCTCATCTTTGTTTATACGTTTTCAATTCCTATATCTCTCTCATCCATTGTTGTTCATGATGATTATTTTTCTACTAATTCTCTTATTTTTGTTTGATTCTATTGTCTCAACTAGTGGCACAATGTCGTTTTGGCATAGGGAAATTACAATTTTCCCCATTTGATATGGGCGTGTATATCGGGCAGAGTGAATAAAAAATTCTATTATTCATGCATATATCTCATCTTTGTTTATACGTTTTCAATTCCTATATCTCTCTCATCCATTGTTGTTCATGATGATTATTTTCCTACTAATTCTCTTATTTTCTCAAATATTTTTTGGTACATTTTCTTGAGTTCGTGAGTACACTATTAGTATGTTGTTTTTTTTTTTGTTATTTTTTGATGTTTTTTCGTATTTTTCTTATTGTTTTGAAATCTCTAATAGATATTTTTTCACTTGCTTTCTTCGTAGATTTGTGAAGTTTTTTGTTTGATTCTATTGATTCATTTATCTTTTATCAGGTATATTACATTTATATTTATCTTGTTTGCATTTCTTTATCTATAATTTTGTTTTTATGACTTACTGAGATGAGTTTTTCAAAACTTATTCACTCATATGTGTTTTCTATTACTTATTTGATGCTTCATACATATTTATTTTCATTTGTTGATTTGGTATTTGTTGTTATTTTTTCTCAGTTGTATACACGAAGATAATCACTAAGAAGAAAATTTGTTCTTTTCTTTTCTACATTTTGTGTTGTTTTTAAATTTTTTTATTTAGGTTTTGTTGTTTGAAAGTGTGGTGCATTTATTCTTGTTTTGGTTTTAGATTCTACATGTTTAGAGTTTGTTTTTACTTTGAATATTAGCATATTTTTGAAGTGAACATTTTATTATTATTATGGTTATTTTTTGCATTTTATAGCTATTATCTTATTTGATATTATGCAAGTGAGTTACTACAAAGATTCGTATGCTAGGGTTTAAGTTGTTGTGTTTATTATTCTTACAGACCTTTTAGACGAACAACCCTAAGAACCTACAAACTCAGAGGAATAGGAACAATAAATTTACTAGGAACGTGTTCAAGATAATTGGATTAGAACCTTAAGAAAAAATGTCCTTAAGACCTTAACCTTTGATATGATCGAATTAGAACCCTAAGGAAACAAAGTCTTTAAAACCCTAACCTTGAGGCGTCATAAAAGTTAATAACTCCTTTTGATAAATGGAATTCAAGCATCCAATCAAGAACACAAAAAGTAAAGCAAAAAGCTTTCTGAAATAAACTTTTATTAATGATATATGGTCTGCCTCTAAATTACATAGCTACTGTGTTTTTATAGCAACAAACCCTCATGAGAAACCGTAGATGCCAATTCAAACCCTATAGAAAAAAACCTTAGATGAAATGGGCCTAATGGATCTACTAAGTTTTGGATTGGGCCTAATCTATCCTTAAAAAATAAAAGACTAAAAAGACCTATGATAAATAAAACATAAATGACCCACAATTAACAAAAACAAAAATTGCTTCCTAATTGATCCCTAGTCATTGGACTGCTAATTTCTTGCAAAGAATCTTGAGAATACTTGAGAACATCAACTTAATCAACACCTCGTTCTCCATTAATTATTTAATATATGGTATCTTATATTGTACATTAGCTTGATTTTTTTAAAGTTTTGGCTCTTTTTTTTTTACATTTTGAAATCTTTGTTATTTTTTCGTGTCATGTTTGATATGAAGTTTTATATTTAATTCAAATGCTTTGAATTTGATTTTATTATAGGATGCTTAAGAGAAAAAGTATTGATACTCCTCTAAAAAAATCAACTTAAGAATACTCGTCCACAAGTGGAGGATGATGTTAGTGAGGTCACTTTTTCTTATAATTTTGTTATTTGATATCTGTAATAAATTCTTCAATTGTAAATAGTATATGTATTGAATGTATGTTGTTACATTTGTATTAGGATTTTTATATAACAAGTTATATTATTCTTTTGACGCTTCATTGTTATTTGTTTTTTAAAATATTATATGTTCTTTAGTATGTTTTACATACCTTACATTGTTTTTTCAATTATTTGTATGTCTTATAATCTTTTATATGATATTTGCAAAAGAAAATTGGATTTGTTTGTAATGTAAGATGTTATATTGAAGTACAATGAAAATGTACCAAGTTTCTTTGTTTAATTATGTGTAATTTTTAATTTTCATTCTTTATGAGTGTCTATTGTTTTGTTTGTATAGGGTTATATGTTTTCTATCATTAATGTATGTTATTACATTGAAGTAAAATATTAATGTAACATGTTTCATTAAAGTGTTCTATGATATTTTTATTATTATGTAAAATTATCTTAATTTTGTTAGTTTGTATGAACTTGTGCATGTTTTTTTTCTGTATTCTTATATGTGGTTACACTATTTGTATTTTTTTTTCTATTCAACTTTAATCTTGTTGTAATTTAATACATATTTTTTAGTATTAGATGTATATCTTATATGGTTTTCTTTTTTCATTTTTAGGTTTCTTACCTCGAAGATAATTTATCATTCCTTAACCTTCTTGATATGGATGATGATTTTAATGTTCATGGTGGTTGTAATGTCACATCTCAAATGGTGATGACTCATCTAAAGAATGTATTGAATGAGGGGTAGAAATTAACGTTTCAAAATTTATGCTATGACAAATTTTATAATTTGCCAAACTTTAGATTTATTGGGTAATTAGTCTACTTGTTGCTATTAAGAAAATGTCTCATTTGCAAATCTATGAGGGAGATATGGTTTCATATAAGTTCTAAGGTATTGAGGTTTTCTCGCACCAAATTTTGGATCACTATTAATATCAAGTTACTGAACGAAGATGAGTATATTGATGTTGACAAGGATTGAACTTTTTTTTATTAACAAGTATTTTAGTAAGTTTTGTACCATCAAATATCTTGAGTTTTTGGTGGATTGTATTAAGAGGTTATAGAAGAGGATGTTGTGATGGTTTGTTTGATTTTCTTCTTAGAGTGCATTCTACTTAGAAAACTGAAACATTTATATGTTTGTAGAGAAGCATTGTTATTAGCTCGTGATTAGGATAAGTTCAATTCTTATCCTTGGGGATGACATTATGTTCAATTTACTCTTTGATCGCTTGAACAAAGATTATGTGCATATGCGTAATAAAAAATTAAAAATGGAGCAAAAAATGGACAATATATAATGAAATAAAAGAACAATAAGGTCTGTTTTCAAATATATGGACTTAGTTTAGCGTTCCAAGTTTGGATATCTGATTTTATTCTAGATATTAGGAATGAAGTAGCTATTTTCTTTAATGATGAATTCCTAACAATGATAAGGTGAACATCTGTTATCAAGCCAAAACTAGCTCAAATCACAGCTATCCCTATAAGCCTTACGCAATAATGTTTATTTTTTATTGATGTATTTTATTGTTTGTTTTAAGTATTAAAAAACTTGATTTCATTATTTTCTATCATATGTAACATGTTACATCATTTTTGATATGTTTTATAACGTGTTACATCGACAAATTATATTTTTATAACATCTTACATTGTTTGTTAATATATGATGTAACATGTTATATTAAGAGAGAAATCTAATTGTATCATGATGTAACATATTACATAACTAATTATATATAATGTAATATGTTGCATAAAAAGGTATATTGTATGTAACAGCTTACAAAATATGTTATATATGATGTGACTTATTAAATAGCTTTTGAATTAGTATGTTTGAGCTTATTATTATTTTATTTTGATAAAGTTGCTTATTATGTTGTGTTTTTTTGGTAAATTTGCGAGAATATAGTACTAGCATATAAGGATGCTCTTTTTTAAAAATCATTGTTGTCACATGTTAAAGTAATTTATTATGATGAGGTAGGTTTGTGCCAAAGTCATACCAGAGATTCACATTATGAACTTGTTGATAATGTTTTGTTGAAGAAGAAGTTAGTAGAGAAAAAGAAGAAGTGTCGGGAAGAGAGGTTGGATGAAAAGTTGAAGTCATTAAATGTTGGCTTTAATGATTCTTATAACAAGATGACTTCATACATTGATGACAAGTTTAGTAAAAACAAAGCTTATTTTGATCGTATATTTGATGAGCATAAAACTACTATTGAAGGACTTCGTGCAAATCTTATTATGATTTCTTCATGGTTTTGTCAATTTGTAAGTTATAAATTATTGTTTGATATTATTATTTTTTGGTTATTACATTAGTAATTAATTTTATCATTGATCTAATTTTTAATTTTCTTTGTTATATACTTTCAAATCATACAAGTCTCTAACTAAAGTTTGTACTACATCGGTTCGACCTACAAAGGGTGATGTTCGTGGTAAGACGTCTTATGTTGATGATGTAGATAGACCTTCTTTTAATCCTAGCCTAGATTTGGAAGCCTCACAAATTGTTTTGAAGACTTCATGTTCTCCCCCGATCCAAATTTTGATAACGATACATTTGATCAATTGGACAAAGCATACCTAATTGTATCATTCTGAATCTAATATAAGGTTTGATCCTTACTTACCAAATTTCAAATCTATATCTATGTTTGTGTTGGAGAGGGAAAAGAGATCAATTAAGCCATCAAGAGCTATTTCTAATCCCTCTACCTGTCCTCCTGTGTGTCTTTTGCTTATGGTATAATACAAGTGGAGCCTTCATTTAAACTTGTGGGATCGAGTTCTCGCATCGATGATCTGTATATGTTTGCAGATATTTGTAAGGATAGTGATGCATTAGAGTATCTAAGCTACCCTTACCAACCCCTTCCCAAGGATTGGGAAAACTTTTCAATGTATTGTTTAGAAAGAAATCTATGTACATATTTTTATCTTTCCATTTTAATTATATTTATATGTTTGTTAGATCTTTTATTAACATTGTTTTATTCTTTACTTACTGATCTGACTAAAATCTAATATGGAGACTTGGTCATTGATAGGGAGGATTTCATTATTCCTTTGAAGAGGGTTAGAGGATTGCTTTATGACATTTTGTAAGTATTACAATTTATTTTTGTTTGAAATTAATACTCATGAACTTTTTTTTAGTCATATAGTTTAATGGTTCCATGTATTTGTTTATTATTTTGTAGCATATTAATAGTGTGTTATATGAGATACATACATAGAGGTCTCGTTATCCCGATACTTTTGGATTGATGAATTATTTTACTTTGGATACGTTTTTTAGTGCAAATACTAGATTGGTTTTTATTTTTTCAATTTATGATGTTACGAACATGTTACATTATATATCAGTTACAATGTAAAATGTTACATAACATTTTAAAAGCTACGAAACATGTAACATGTTACATACTAGTTTAGTGTAAGAATTATTATACTTTGGAGATTTTTTCTTGTGTAAATGATGGATTAGTTTTTATTTTTTTAATATATAATATTATGTAACATGTTACATTATATTTCACTTAATATGTAAAATGTTACATAGTATGACCAAAACAAAGTAACTTGTTACATTATATTCAAAGACCATATAACTTATTACATAATAGTTCAAAAAGGATGTAACGTGTTACATAGCATATTAGAAGTGATGTATCATGTTATAAATTACATTTTAACATGTTATCAATTTATATAATAATAATTCTTCATCATATTTAATAGTGATTTAATTTTAAATTACATATTATTTTGTGTAGGTGAAATTTATGAAATTAGTCAATGCTTGTCGTGGAAATACAAAGAGTAACCGTCTTAGTGCCAATAATTATTTGGTTCAATTTTCTATTACATAACCAAATTTAATTGAACATTGGGAAATTGATTGGAAGGATTTGGACTTATTATATGTACCAATCAATGTTAATGTAATCATTGGATATGTAGTATAATAAATTTGAACAAACGATTTATCAAGTTGTATGATTTTTTGGACACATCTAATCTAAAGAAGAAGTGTAATTATATAGCAATCATGATACCCATTTTATTGTATTTTTTAAGATATCATAGATATAGTGAGAATTATCAAGCTGATCCATGCACTTTATGTCCAATTGTTGTTGTGGAAACGTGTTCCAAAGTAGGCCAATGCATAATCATTTTATTCAATTCTATCTTGTTAATACTTTTTATTTATAATATCATTTTAATTCATCTATATGTATTGTTTCTATTGTTTTTATATTACAGTCATGACTGTGGGGTTTATTCCTCAAATTTGTGGAGTTTCTAACGAAATGATGGACATTGGGCACGATCAATTCATTTAACTTTTTAAAGATTAGACATAGATATTGCATACAATTTGTTTATAATAATGGATTACTAAACCTTACTTATTAGAAGGCTGGATAGATAGTAGAAATTCATTTGTAGTTGGAATATTGTAGTCTTGATAGAAATATGAATAGATTAGTATGTAATGTTTGTGTTTTTTTTATTTTAATGGTTTGATGGATGTAGTTTTCTTTTATTACGTTGATTTTATTGTACAATTTATGAATTTACTTCTTTTATATTAAAAAATATTCAAATCATTATGCATTAATCATATTAATTATACAATAGGTTATATTGTATTGTAATATCAATGTAACAAATTATATTATGTCTGATATTTAAGTATTAATTATGTAATAGGTTACATGGTATTGTGATAGCTACGTAACCTATTATATTATATTCGATAATATAGTTTTTATTATATAACAAGTTACTTTGTTTTATAAGATCAATGTAATATGTTACATTATATTTGAAAAACAATATATTTCTTAAAACATACATAGTTTAAGTTAATAATTAGTGGTAACATTAGGACATCTCTTACAATAGTTGGTAGATTCTATTTGATTTTTTTGTCTTATTGGATAGATTGGAGTTTTATATGCTAACTTCAAGCATGTTGTGTGGTAGTAGATTGAACACATATTTTCTATGGACACCTTCTTTTCCTTTCATGTTGCAATTGCATGTGTATAAGGGATCTTAAGCGCTTGAAATTTACCATAAGTACAAGTCTTATGTTCCAAGTCTACAATGTAACTTTCAAACTTTTCAAACTCCTTCTTCACTTATACTACTTGATTGTTTATGTATACTACTTTCATATATTCTTTCTTGATCTTTCTTTTTTCAATCTTATCTTGCACCCATTTTGGTAGTATTCCTATATCTAAAGTACCTATCATCAAATTTGCAAATCAACTTTAGATTATGTCTTGTATCTATCCTAATCAAGGTGTTATAAGGGTATCTCGAACATGCCTTAGCATTGAATTCACGTGTTCTACATTGTTTGAAGTCATGAAGTCTTACCTTGTTATTGGAGATGGATATTTTGATCTTGACCAAGATGAGTAGTTTGTCTTGATTATGTCTTTCATCATTGATTTTGAAGCTTCATAAAGCATGTACAATTCTTACCGAGCTCCTCTTCATTGTAAGCTTAAGCAGCGAGTTTAAAGTGCGTGTTTATAGCTTTATAATGATAGTGTATTACGAGATTTTGTTTCATGTGGTAGTAATAATAACAATGAAGTGCCTTATCATTATAAACTGTACTAATAGTTGATTTTATTGTTGGATTTCTATCTGAAACTATAACCAAATTCTCCATGTCTTCAATAGGTGGCTTTAATCTTTTAAAAAAATATTTTTTCATGTTTTTGTGGTTTCCTCGTCTATCACCTCAAATACATTAAGTAAATCTATGTTACATTATTTGTTAAATTAATAAATTATTGTGTAACATGTTACATTTATTAGTGTTGTAGAAATTTAACAAATTACATCTAAGAAGTTTTCTAAATATAATTAAGTAAACAATATTTTTACCATAAAATCATTATTACCTAATTGTTTCCATCTTTTTTAATTACTAAAAGTAATTCCTCTCTTTCTATTTATTTTATGAATGTTCCATCAACTACTACTATGTACTGTATTTACTTATTGAATCCATTTATGCATATACCAATTTCCATGAATACATACTTGAAATTGAAATCTGCATCAGTTTTTATCTCAGTATATAAATTTAGGTTTGTTTTTTCTAACATGTAGAAGAATCTAGGTAGTTTACTGTATGATGCTTTGGGATCTCTTTGTACTTTATTTATTACTTCCTTTTTCCCATGATTTCCCTTTTATAAGTGATTGTGACTCCTATTTTCCTTTTGATGTCACCTATTATTTCTTTTGGTTTCAATTGTCTACTTGAATCTTGGTAAAAGTCTCTCATGTTGTCAACTACATATCTGTATGTGGCATGTTTGTCTCTTTGATCCGTGTACATTTATGAACATAAATAATCTTCATTGTAAGTGGTTACCTTGAATGCATTTGATTATCCAATCTTGTTTACTATAAGTCTCCAATAACAATTTTTATGTTTGCACTTCATTCTAATGATTTTTTTTAGAGTTGCTAATTTTGTAGTGGAATCTCTCAGTTATTATCAATGTTGAGACATATAGTTTGAGAGCTTCTTTATTATCAAAAACTTTATGATTGAATAGCCCTTCCTCTATATTGGAATCTATTGTTGAGACATTCTCACTATATGAGCTTGTTATGACATAATCAACATTTGACGGTAGACTTCATCTCTTCTTGGATATCATATTAGATTATATGAGTTCCATGCAATTTGTTGTACTCTTTATTATGTTTTCCAACATTTGTATTGATAAAATACTCCATGTCTCTATCATCTATTGATCTTAGGTCTATATGAATTCATCTACAATTCATCTTGATGTTGATATCTCCACTTAGATGTAATGCATCACATATTTCATTCCTCAATTCATCCAAAGTTATATATCTTTTTATGCATATGCCCTTTGAAATACCATTTATATATTTTTCTTCTCCTTCATAGAATATCCATTGTCCACTATGAACAACCAGAATTCCAATATTTGTATCACATATTTAATAGATATTAAAAGTTATATTATATTTATAATATTAAATGAAAAATAACAAAAAAGATACAAATAAATTGAGAAAGACAAAGTATTGAAACCTATTAATTTAACATACGCAATAAAAGATATAACATGTTACACTAAAGTGCATTTTCAAATTATATAATATGTTATATTAAATGATTTTCAAAATATAATATGTTACATCATGTTATACCATAATGTTGTGTTTCGTATATAGCCTTAATCTATTAAAAACCCTCAAGTTTAGTACATTATTGCATCATTTAAGTGAGTTCAAATGGATTTATTTTTATATTATTTTATTATATCATATAATTGGATGAAAAAATCATATAATAATTAACCTATAAATCAAGTTTATATATTGTTTTATTAATTTGTGTATTATCTATCTATATATATATATATATATATATATATGTATATATATTTAACACTCAATTAAAATAAATTATACAAAGAAGAAAAAAATTTCATAGTATTTAAAAGCATAAATTGATGTATATAGAATTTGAATGATAGACCAAACAATTAAATTCAAATAAATAAGAAGGAAACATATTTTAAAAATTAAAATGCATAATTTAGATATACATAGAATTGAGTGATGGACAAAAAACTCACTAACAGAGCTTGATCCAATTTCAATTTGTATTATTATTAAGGTTCTTCCTTCCATATCAGAGGTTATTGGAAAAACTCAATTTCTTGTTTAATAATGGAATTTGTGATCAAAATTTTAATTGATACTGATAACTTTTGTGTGATTTAGATTACATTCAGAATGTAACCAATTTTCTAGATATTTCATATGATTTGTAACAAATATTCAATATGATTTTGGCTAATTTTGTAACTAATTTTCTAGCAAGGTTTTCAGACTAATCTAGTTATGATTTTGCGATGATAGAGCCAAATGGAGGCGTCAATAGTGGATTCAATTTTCAGTAAGATAGTTAAGGCATGTAAAGGTAATTGTGTAAAATGACATTTAATGTAACATCAAAACTCACAATTTTAGGTCTTATAATTGCTAGTTGGAAAAATAATTAATTTTTCTAATATTTTGCTATTTAGGTCATTTAAAAAAAATGACAACAAATGTTTAAGTCAAATAGATTTGTTAACAAAATTAAGTGTACTTGTGATATTTAATTCAACTATTATAATATAATTGACAAAAAATACATACATGAAACGCATACCAAAGCTTTGTATATATATACAACCACCCCAAACAAAAAATACATAGCTTATTGCTTTTTATAAAAATAAATGAAAAATTCTAACATGTATAAAAAAAATGAAAAATTCTAACATCCAAAGGGTTCATTTTGTATTATTTTTATAGGTATAGTTTTGTATGATTATAATTTTTCAAAAATTGATTAAATTATCTTGATTTTAATTTTAATTCAAAAATCGAATCAAGTTAAGGTATTGAGTACAATTTTATACATATTACATGAAAAATAATAAATTATCAGAATTAGCAAAATGCATTATATATTAGCTCAATAAGCGATGAGTCATCATATAAACATGATTATTAGATAATCTCTATAAAGTGATAAATGATCACTTATTATTTTATAATTGTCTAAAATAGATAATTACAAAGAGACAATCACAATCTTGTAGTAAGTCTATCTACATAGATAACGATACATACCAAATTACTCATACTTCTTCTATATATTCATTATTGTACACATTCACACAAAAGACCTCACAATTAATAGGTTTTCTCTCATAGCAGAGAATGATAGCCACAAACATTCTCTTTTATATTCATCACTGAACAAGATCTAGATATTCTCTATGTATTAAAAATCTCATTACTCACTTAAGTATCAAAAGGCCAAAGATCATCCCCTCATTGGTCCAAGGTCCTAACGAGTTTTTCTATCTCGCAAATCCATAATGAATAATCCTACCTAGTGTTAACAAAAATTGACATCAACATTTGGCATCAACTGTGGGAAATGAGAGTGTTATGCTAGGCTAAAAATTGAATCCTTAAGTATGACATTCATAAGTGTTTTCCAATCTTTATATGCAAAATTCCATAGGTCTTTGGAAAGAAACTGACATTATCCAAGGTTTTCTAACACAATGTCTTCCATTCGTATAATCTACAAAGTCTCTACGAGACTCAATCCTCTATGCTTCCAAGTGAAAACATAAATTAATCTACAAGTTTTGAGACTCTAGTCTCAATAGAGGCTAGGAAAAGATCAACCCTTACAATCCCTCGATCAAGGAGCCAAAAGCATAGGAGGACATATACAACATAGTCTCAGTTTCAACACGCCTAGCAAGTAAGGCTTTCTTGATTTTTAGAAAAGCCAATCAATTAGTCATGGCAATGCACACCAAATAGGGCCATATGTAACTTTTTTTGCCCAATAGAAAACCCTTATTTGAATCTAAAAATTGGTGCATTGATTTAAAAATCTGAGATCATCAATAGTAAACCCATGCAATTTTTTTGTCACCCACAAAAATATGGTAGCAAACCAACACAAGAGGACTCCACACGTGCCATTAGGCACTACCAATATGAGTAGGAACCGATCAAAAATTATACGCAGGAAAAGAAAAAAAGGAAATCGTTCCAATTCGTCGAATAGACTATAACTAATTCAACTTCAATTCACCACCTTCTTAATCAGTTCTCCAAAAAATAAAATCAGTTCATCAATCATCATAGAAAGATGAATCCAACGATAGTATATTTGACAATTTTTGGTATACATACAAAAATGAGTGTAAAAAATGGGTGTATAAAAAGACCATCCGTCCATATAATTCAATTACATTTTTGGAGAAAGGCTCATAAATTCTTCTGTTGATCAAATGCATCAATAAAATCTATGGAAAAATATATTCGCTCTTCTAATCATATACATTTACAAGATCATTAAAAAGAAATTGTTCGTTCTCCTTGAAAGGATGAAACATTGGATGAAATCCAACACTCAAATGAGAATCATAAGGCTCAATTGGCAGCTCAAGCACTAGTCCCTCTGGTCCTCATATGGCTTCTTTGGACTTAGAGTTTACTCCTATACTAGCTCATCTATAATAGGCTTGATTGGCTCATAAATAAAAAAACAAGATCGAATATTAATATGGATACCAATATGATGAAGAATGCACTCCTAAAAATTTCCCTATGGCATCCTTCAAGGCCTCAAATGTACAAGATCCAACTCACAAGTAGACAAGTTTTGACCGACAATGTAACCCATAAAAATAAGAACCAAGCCCATGAGCCAGACAAGAAAGTATGCTCATGTAATACAAGCCATCCATCGATAGACATCCAAACAATGTCCCTTCATCCATCCATCTTGGACTAACTATGACATGCCTGAATATTTTTTGTCCAATATAATCTACATAAACATCTTGGGGCCTATAGATAAGGCTATTTTATCTAAACAACTTATGTTGACCATGAAGCCTCAATGGTCAATGGACATCCAAGGGATAGTCATTAAGAGAATGTATTGATGGTTTTATGTCCAACTATTGACAAACTTCTTGTACAACAACAAGAAGTGCAACAAAAGTTGAACCAAGGTAGATCCCTAGACTTAACAGTCTTAGTCAAGTCCCCAAAATTCATGGTTACTCTACTCCACAAAAAGTTCAAGATGCCCAACATGGGCACCTACAATGGTACTAACAACCCATTAGAGCGCATAGAAAACTTCAAGCAATGGAACCATTCAGTAGAGTCTCCCTCCCTATTCCCAATCCCCAGTTTCAAATTTTTCATCAATTCCCATTAAATTCATATGGGGACATGTCAAAAAATTTCAATGAAAGTGGGGATCCTTAAATGAAAAACGATGATCCACGTGATATTTTAAATATTAATTTTAAATTGTTTTAGTAATTTTCATTATTATTATTATAAAGGAAAAATTATTATATAAAAAAACAAAGTTAATGATAGATAGTTTATGATAAAAATGAAGAGAAAGCTTTAGCCAATAAAGAATGAAAAAATAGACTGTATTTATATGAAAAGAAAAAAAATGAATGTAATAATAAGTGCATAATCAGTGTGAGAAATTTGATTCACTTCAACTTTCTCCTTACAAGTCAATACTCTCAAAACATTGAATCTTATGGGTTCAAGCACACATACTAAGGCATATACGAATAGAGTTTATGTTTAAAAATAAACTAATAAGTTCACATACTTATAAAAGAAGAAAGGCTCAAAATAGTACATAACTTTGATCCCATGAAAGGAATTGAATGTATAAATTATAAAGATATCATATATATTATTTGCATGCATCAATCAAACTTATTAAGCAAAAATTTCAAGATATGTCTATTAGAAGTGTAAGAAGAATAAATGCAATGACTTCTATGGGAATTATTTCCTATATTTATTTTGTATTAACCAACTCTCATAACTGTTTAAGGCTAAAAAAGTCTTAGTATACAGATTATACTATATATTATTTATCTCTCTATTTTTTTAAAAGACTTTTGTACATATATCTTTTTAGAGAGTAGATTCATGTACAGATTGTACATTTTTGTACGATTTTGGTGAGTGGTTAATTTTGTGATTTTTCTGTTTGATTTTGGTTTAGGTAATTCCAAATATGTCTCTTTTTGGTAGAAGTCATGCATGAATGAGATAAAAACATATACTATCAATTTCTACTTAAATCATTTAATCTAAGCAAATGAAAAATAAATATATGACACTCTATTAAGATGAGAAAATTCATACATTTCATACTAATACCTATAAAGATCATCTAAAATTTTGAAGAAATAAAATAAGTGCTAAGAGTAGAAAGAAAATATTTAACTCAGAATAAAGGAAATTAGTCTCAAATTATATCTCACAAGGGTAGTCTCTACTATTTGATTCCTAAACATTAATTTTGGGTTCATTATAATTTTCACATTTTATCATGAAATACTAGTTATGACAAAAACTAACTAATTACCATATACTCCATGATATATTTTCAAAAATTAATCTAACAGTGCAAAAGATTTAAGTATTTACTTAAATTTGATTTAAAGAAATGATAATTTTTTGTGAGAAAACTTTTAAAACCAATCCTAAAATTCTAAAAATTACTAAACCACACAAAGAAAATAAAATCGAAAACAATAAAAAGGAAAATGCGAACATAATTTTTTTTAAAATTCATTATGTTCATCATTAAAGTTCACACAGATAAATTGTTGTGAACTTCTAACATCTCAACAAATGTTTCTAGTTTTAACAATTCTCAAATTATTAACATGCAATTAAACTAAAATTAAAAAAATTAAAAAAATTACCTAAAATGATGGATTACCTCCTATTAACGACAAGTAGGACAAGTTTGTCTACTTGTACTCTTTAAGCCATGCTCTAAGGATTTTTAAAATTTTATTTGCTTAAAACTAGGGGCATGATTGAGGTATTAGATAACATACTTATAGGTACAAGTCAAATAACTAAGGCATCAAAACACATTTATACCTAGATCTAACAAAGCAACTACCTCCTTTTATCACATATTGTAATTAAAAACTTTGAAATTTTAGAGATAGCTTCATAATTGTTTTTTATCTTTCTTTTTTTAAATAATCTAACACAAAGTATTAAAATAAAGACTAAATAATAAAAATAAAAATTAAGTACAAGAAACAAACGAAATCAAATACTAAAGAAAAATAAAAAAAAATATACAGATTTTACAATATATATATATATATATATAATACAAACAACTTTTATACAACTTTGAAACATATAGTTACACATACTTAAACTATATATATTTATAATACACTATATCTAATATATAATACAACACACATTTTTATACATGTTATATCATACAATATTTATAAGTTAATATACAAAAATATAATATAATAAACAAAGGGAATAAACTAAAATTAATATAATCTAAAAAAACTTAATCATTGTTAAGTTTACAATTAAATTCTACGTTAAAAATTAAGTTAATATTTTTTTAAATTAAAATTAAAATTAAAAGTTAAAATTAATTCATTTTTTATTAAAACAAATTATTAAAAAAATTAAATATTAAAAACCAAAATAAAATAAAAAAAATTAAAACTAAATGAAAATTAAAAGTAAAAAAGTTTTTTTTTATTTTTTTTAGAAAAGAAAATAATATAAAAAATTAATTTTAAATTTTTTTAATTAAGAATTAAAAATTAAAAAAAGTAATTATTTATTTATTTTTAATTAAAAATTAGAAATTAATTTTTTTTCTTTTTTTAAATAAAAAAATCACAATTATTTACAACATATAAAGTTTTTAAAATTTTGATAAATAATTTAAAAATGTTACTCCTTTCCCGACAACGGTGCCAAAAATTTGATGAACAAAATCGACATCAAGTTAAAAATATCGATTTTGTAGATACTTTGATTTTTTATTTGTAAAACTTTCCATGTGCACGAATCATTTTATAAAAAATGACAAATATACTCTCAAGGTCGATCGAAGGAAGGAATATATGTGGTTTTTAATTTGTTATTCAAACTTTTAAAAACTAAATTAAATCCTAAATATCATGTCACAATATTTTGATTTTTTGTTTTTCTTAATCTAATAACATAAAAAAATAAAAATAGATATGGATTCAATAAACAATTATGAAAATATTTATTATTCATAACAGTAGAGTATTTATGAATATAATAATTAAGTTAATTATCTTTACTCATATTATTTAGATTATTAAAGATATAAAGTGATATTTATTGATTATGTCTTTTTTATATAAATATCACATTTGATGAGATTGGATATTCTTTGCTAATTAAACAAATCAATTAACACTTATGGGTGTGGTCGATAATTACTTTGGTTAATTAAATTAATTCCTTTTTTTCTTCTAATAGATTGAAAATAAACCATTTAAATGAAACTTTTGATGGGGTTAAAAATTTTAAACTTTATTCAAGATATCCAAATTAAACTTAAGAATTTATTTTCCTTAGTATTAACTGTTAAGTTTTAAAACCATTACTAAAAATATATTATCAATACATTTTTGAATAGTAGTTTTTATAAAAACTTTTGAAATAGAACTTTACTCTAATTACTGGGCAATTGTACTAACAAATAAAACATCACTACTCTAAATCAGACCGGATAATAAAACCTTAAAATCTAATTTTCAAATTTAAGTTTGTAATGAAAAATGATATATTTCAAGTTAACATCCTTAATATAAAATCTTGAATAAAAATAAAATCAAATTATTTTATAAAATGTTTTACCTATTTAATATTTTTCAAGCATAACAATGTTATTATTATATCATATTTACAAATAATCAGTCATGTTAAATTTAATCAGAGACAAATTAAATATAAAAATAAAACATAAAACATAAAAATAACTGTAAAGAATTCATTTTAAAATTATACCTCAAAAGAATCCATACAGAACTTTGATACTAATTTTATTTCTGGAAAACCTCCAAACGGATTTACATTTCGGTTTATTGAATCAAAAACTAGAAATTTACAAAAGCATAACTAGTTCTTCTTAAAAAGAGAACTTTAAAACTAAAAAAAACTAAGAAAACTTTCTAGAGAGAGAAGAGCTGACATTTTTAGGCATGATTTTTACAATAAGAGAGAGAGTCTTTTTATAGGTGAGAAAAAGGTAAAGGGGGGGGGGATATCTTGAAAATGGGTGTTGGACGTGTTTCAGACAAGCTGACACGAGTGTAGGTAGAGGTATGCGCAGCTGGGCGTGGGATAGGATGGGCATGCGCGTGACTGCGCACGGGACACGTTGGATGCGCGTAGATCAATATGGATTGGACATTTTTGACCTTTTTTATCATTTCATTTTGTCTAATTTTTTTACTTTTTTTATTTTTTTCTCATTATATTTATAATGTATTGTCTCCAATATTTTTTTTCAAATCTTTAAATTATTTTTGAACAAAAATACTTAAAAAACTATAAAAATATCTGTGATTTTGAAAAGACAAATTTATATAAAAATATGATAAAATCGTATAAATATAAATCTATTTAATCAATTAAAATATATTAAATCATGGTAATTTTGGTACTTGTTAAGCACTCATCAATTTTGATTCACCCGCTCCTAACTTCTTGAAAACTAAAATTGTTATGAGATTTATGCTATTTCCCTAAATCACAAAGTGTTTTGCTATAGTGAATATTACAAATAGTGCAAGGGTTGCTAAAGCTACATGGATTTGTCAAGTTTGGTGGTAGCTTTTTAACAAGAATAACACTACAAACTTTAGTCAATTTTATGGTTTCATGATCACTAAGTTTTCTTTTTCTTGAGAGAATATCTTTCATGAATTTGGCATAGTATGGAACTTGCTCAAGTGCATCTATGAATGTTATGTTAATACGTAGTTTTTTAAAGATATCCAAAAAAATTGAAAATTGATTATCTACTTTTTTATTTTTGCAACCTTTGAGGAAAAGGAATGTATAGTTGGAATGTAGACATCAACTTTCTTGGGAAGATTTACTTTATCATTCACTTTTTCCTTTTTCTAAGGTCTCTGGTTTGGATAATTCCTCTTTTTATGTCTCTTCCATATCTATCACATGATGTATGATTTATTATGTATTAATATATTTTGCTATCTTGTTTTGTATAAATTAAACTGGCTACTTAATTATTTAACTTATTTTTATTTCTTACTATCTTGTTGCTTTACTATTGTGTTTACTTTTTTGTTTTACTTCCATTTTTGTAAGTTGAGATTGAATCTCGGAGAGTAGTTGACTTTCTCATAAATGAAGTAGGAGCATGCTTAATAGTCTATGAATGAATTACAAATAATTACATAGCATGTTTAACAATTAATACGAGTATGTTTAATACCAGATTACGATAATAGATAGTAAGGGATATTGCTATGAAAGGGAAAAAACATACTTCATGAATTTTATCAGCATTGTTTGTTCACATAATTACAACCATTTAACAAAAAATTAAACCTTGTAATGGTATACTATGTCTCTACGCATAATAGAATTAGGAAAACCATCCAAATAGTCAAGTTACAAAAACCAAATGGAAATTTTTAACTTTTCAAAATGTCAAATACTACAAATCAAGTTCATCCACTAGCTACAATGTTCTTGATCCATTTCCTTAGACCAACAATTCTTGTATTCTATACATTAAAATAGTAAATTTTATTAATAATACACCCAAATAGTAGAAAATAATGTTCAAAATAAAAATGAAAGGCATAAACATTGTTTATACCTTACTAGTCTCTTTTTCATATAATATCTTGAAGAAACCACATTAGCATCATTATCATGCATATGACCTTCACCCTAATAGCATTAAAAATTTAAATGATTAGTATAGTGTGCAATCCAAAATCAAAACTATTGAAATTATAAATAAAATATGAAAGAATATCATATAAATGATCTTGAACAAGCCACACTAACACCATCATCTTGCACATGAACTTCACGCTAAACACATTAAAAGTTTAAATACTCAATATAGTGTGCAAATCAAAATCTATAAATATTGAAATTATAAGAGAAGTAAAAATATACTACGTTTGTGTGCTCTTCATTGGTTCCAATGATATTTTCACTTGTTTCCTAAAAAGAAAATAAATTAAATTGGTTCAACAAAAAATATAGTTAAAAAATAGAATTAAAGTGTATATATGAATATCAGAATATCTCAGTTTGTGATTTTACTTTACATGTTTTCTCGTTATGACTAAACCTCTTGCAATAATCACATTTAAGCCCTTGTTGTTATCATGTTTTTTTTTTCTTTTTGTATATGGCCAGCCAATCTCTTAATAACAAATAGAAAAAAACATTAGACCATTTAAGCTAACAATGTAAGCAATAAGTTTAGACATAGTATATTACATTACAATCCAAAAATTAACAAAATTCATGGATAGAATTCATGCCTTAAAAAAAACCAAATATCAAAATATTAAACCAAAATGCAACTAAAAAAAATGAACAATTCATAAAATAAACCTAAACCTTATTTAAAATACACATAAAGTCAACTACTTTCATAAAAAAAACATTATTCAAAAGAAGTACATTAAAAAATCCAAACCATTGATTCATAATGTAAGTCAAGAACTCTATAATAAATTTACAAAAAATGGTTTATTAACACACACTAACATCAACACTATTATGTATAATCTTTGCACACAAAAAATAAACAAAAATCAAATACATGTCAACCCAACTAACTATCATGCCTTAGAAATAACTAAAACCCAAGAACTCATAATCGAACACAAAAACCCGAAATCAATTTAACGAAAACATGTTATTTTAACATACAATATCATCAACAACATCAAAAAATTCATGCATATGAGAAAAAATTAAAAAACATGATTAATAACATAAAGCTTTGTAGAAAAGTTATGGATTTTACCTTAAATTATAAAAGCAACACCAAGGCATGTTTATTTTGGTATTTTTTATAATCTTGCTCCTATATTCAAGTACACTTCTTTCTGAGTGAAAAACCAAATGTAAATGAGTTAGGGTTTCAAAGATAGATTAGGGTTATGGGGGAAAATGAAAGTTAAAATTTGAGAGAAAATAAGAGAATTGGGAAAATGGAGTTCAAATGAGAAATGTTTGCTTTAAACAACACTCAATGTTTGCATTGATAACTTTTCAAAACCCCTTAAACCTTAAACAATTATGGTTCTACCCTTTTATTTGGATGTCTCCCTTAAATTTGTGTGCATGCAAGGGTATATGTGACATTTTATAGATATCGAGGCATCCTTCAAGAAAAGCAAAACCACAAGGATATCATTAATAATTTCCTAAACTTTAGGTGGTCAAAATATGATCCCCTGAACTTCTCAAAAGTTTCTAGTCTTTTGTGTATCTATATCACTTTGCTCAAATGAGAAACAAAATTACACAAGTTACAAAAGGGTTACAAATAAAATCCTAAGTGTTGGATAATAGGGGTACCTATATGGATGGTATCAAAATCTCCCCACATTTATACAATCCTCTTGTAAAAATGGATCCATTACAGTCAATAGATCTAACTAGGATCCCAAAACCATTATCATAGACAATCAAAATGATCAAATTTCCTAGAGGAATTGGGCCCTTCACTTGAACCAAAAATCCTAAGCTAGAATTTTGTCATGATAAAGTGCGCATAATATATCTCTACCTATTAGCCAAATCATAATTGAACAAGGGCTTGCTAACTGAACCATTGCCAAATAAGCCTCTATTTTGCACACCTTTTTCCGTATGGAACCTTGTCAGCCACGTCCTCATCTATGATTCACTTGGTCACCACACCGTGTAGACCCCCTAAATCCATGTCCTTCCTAACACGCACCTATGATGATCAAATCCACTCGTGGTGGTAGAAAAATATCCAAGTATAACTTATCGTTTCTTGAAAGGTAAACTATAGTTAAAAAAAGAGAGAATTCAAAGACTCAAAGAAGTCCTCTCACTCAGATGTTTTCTACAAAATCTTGAATAGTCCAACAGGCATGGCCGATAATAGAGATAGTGAAAGACACCATGTTACCCCAAGGTTGGCGTCATAAGTTCCATCTTCAACTCCTACATAACTTTCTAATAAGAAGTCAAATTGGAAAAATGCCTAGAAGGTTTGAGAAGCAAGTTTTGTGTGTAATTTAATACATGGCACATGGAAAATAATGAGTGATCCTATTTAGCAAAATGCATTATGAGTCAACCCAATAATTATCCCTTAATTATGAGGAGCAAGTGTTGGGTGTAATTTAGTACATGCCACATGCCAAATAATGAGTGATCCTATTTAGAAAAATGCATTATGAGTCAGCTCAATAAAGAGATAAATGGTCAATAATTATCCTTTAATTATCCAAAAGAGATAGTTACGATGTTACAACTAATCTATCAATATGGGTAAAAGTTATATATCGGGTTACTTCTACTCCCTATAAATATTCACTATGGTATAGATTGACACATAAGATGTCATAGCTAATAACATATCTCTCATAATAGAGAATGACATACATAAACACTCACATTCCTATTCACCACAAAGTGAGACCTAAATTTCTTTTACATTCTACAAATCTCATCACTAACTTAAGCATCAAAAGGCTAAAGGTCACTATTCCCCTAGTGGTATGAGATCCTAATGAGTTTTTCTATCTTACAGATCCACAGAAAATAATCTTACTTGGTATTGATAAAAATAGGCATCAACACAAAGTTTGTACACTCGTAAGGATCATAATTTAAGTAGTAATTATACTCTCAATTAAAAAAATATCTTAATTATGTTTGTTAAGGTGGAATTTAGCTTCTCTTTTTTCCTTTTGTGCTATAATCTTCAATTATCTTTTCATTTTCATAATTTTCATTTGATTAAAAAAAAAGAACTATGCCATTCAATTTACAGAAAAAATTTGATAAAATTTTTACACATAAAAATATTTCATAAACTCTCATGTATCGTAAAGAAAAAAGTTATCATCCAAATTACCTATTAATAAATAGGATGAATGGAAGGAGGGGTTAGGTATCTTATACAAGTTGGGTGAATAAGTTTTATAATTTTTTATTAGATTACGTAAGTCTTATTGCTTCTATAAAATTAAAATTAAAGTTCTATTTTAACTATTAATTAAAAAAGTTGAGTCATATTCTGTTATTTGTTGGTCATGTAATTAAATTTATGAGAGTATTTTTGGAATAACAACTTTATTGAGGTTACTAGAGTTGTTATTAAGCTATATAGAATTAGACGTGGAAGATAAATGACTTAAAATAACTTTACGAATTTGATCACACGATACAATCTATTAAAACAAATGATATATATGATCTACTAAAAATATACATGATTTATGCTCTACTTATATAAGATAAAGAGCTTACGTTGTCCTTCATCCTAATAAAATATTCATGGTAAATTTTGATTCAAAAAGTATCAATAAGATAAGACTCACTTGCAAAAACCCAAATATCTAATTAAAAAAAGACCACACCATGTGCTTGTAATATAGTACAGCTGAATAAACATCAACCACCACAAACAAATCAAACTTCCCAAAATAAAGGTGAGGAAATGAAGAATGAATGTTAAAAAAATACAAAAACAAAAAAAGGATGATTTAGTAATTAATGAAACAAACATTATTCATAGAAATTGCAGGGTCTATAGGCCTGTTCAAAGTTCTACATCACAATATTTTTCTCTCAAATGTCTTAGACCTAAAGAAATGCACCAAAACAGGTGAGCATAAAACATTTAAAGTTCTATGATGTGATTTCCATGCCCTAACCTTGAATCTTATTCTTACCTTAAGCAGAACACTCACTTCAATCTCTCCTTTTGATTTATCCAACCTTATGTCCATATAAAAATTTCCAAACATTGACAGAGATTGTGTCGTGAGCTTTGCAACTAATCGAGTTACATTTCGATGAGATTGAAAAAAGGGTTGAACCATAGTGTATGCTATAGTTTGATCATCATAATCCATAGAGACCGCAATTGAATCGTAGTATATAGAGAATCTAGTGTTAGGATTGTAAGACCTTATGATGAAATCAAATGTGGCATTAAGATGGTTTTGACTTAGGTTGAAATTATGAATTAAACCTTCTTCAATGGTATAAACAAGATGTTTGGGCTTGATTACTAGCCAAATTATGAGCACAGCTAAAACCACAAGGACAATCAGTGCTAGAAACACAATGGCTATCCATCGAAGAATACTCTGGGGCATTGGACAGTCAACGTGTGAGGGTTGTGCTGCACCAATGTCCATTTGGGAAATGTAGGTGTTTTGATTTATCAGTAGCTAATTTTGGCCACAGTTTGATATTTGCCTTGTTGCAACAGCTTGGAGTTATAATGTGTGGTTTAAGAAAAGGTTTCATCTGAGCCCTTATTTGTTAAACTTTATCCATTGAGCCCATTTCACTTTTGATTTTGTGTATGAAACTCAAGAAATCTAACAAATATTGTTTAATTTCAAGGTTCCAAAGTGCAAAAAAGTTGAAAATGAGACATGTAAGTTGTTTAGCATATTAGCCTTTAATCTTTACTTAAAAATGCACTTTAGCCCCTAATCTTTCAAAATACATAATTTAGTACTAACCTTTTTTGAATTTCATATTTTTAGTCAAATTCCATGAGATTATTTTTATACTAAAGGATCAATTAAAAAATATTAGAATGTTGGGGCTCATCGTTTAGAAGCAAACAAAATCAAGCAGTATGTTAAAATAAGACGATTAAATGGGATTATTTTGAGTGTCATAATAATACATAACAACTATACTATCATGTCTATTTGTAATTGTGAAATTTAACAAGGAAACATTACAACAAACCTCTTCAAATTTAATGAAATTAGAAGAAAATTTACCAATTTTAAAAGAGACAATTATAGCTCCTAAGTTATGGCTACATTATAACATCTTCCTTTAGATATCTTGATTTTAACAATTTTACTTTGCAAACATCTCTCTTAAAAGTTTTTAAAAAGTCACTACAATGGATGTAATTTTTATTTTCTAAACATAAATAATGTTTTGTTATTCTAGTAAAACATGAAGTGAGATATTCGTATCCATAATCTAAATTCATTGACCGTTTCTTTCTTTTATATAAACTAGTGAAAATGCATGAGAATAGACATATTTGATTCATTTTTAAAAGTGGTAATTAAATTTTTTTAATATGTAAAATAATAAAAGTAAATATTAAAATATAGTGGTAAATTATAAGATAATCCATAAAATATGTATTATAAGTAATCACACAAATAAATGATGGAATGCATTTTTTAAATTTAAAGAAATTATTTTACTTTATGGAATATATTTGAAATTCCACACTTACAACTAAAGGGAGGTTATACAAACACTTCAAGAACTCAATACTCTCATTTCTAACGAAAACATATAATAGAATCTAATAATATAAGTAAGAAAGAAAAAAAATAGCAAGATGCAATAGAAGAATATAAATTCAAGGAAATAGTAAAGAAAAAACATTTCAATCACAATCAGAACACCCTATGTGAAAACATATTTGGTAATAACTCTAAATGTACTAACCAAAATGCCATCAAGCAAAAAAAAAAACATATAACGTGCTAAACCACATGGGATGCAACACTTATGTGGAAATATCCATAGATTATAATGACAAATACCGCAATCATTCAAGACACCTACCATAATTGTGCCTAAGTTGCCATTATTGTTGTATTCACATCAACCATATCAAATTGATCCAGCTTTCCCCAAAGCTCTACCACCACGTGATATGTTAACAATTTAGGCTAAAAAATTCTCATGCACATGAACATAAATAACAAACTATGTCTTAATATTTAATACATTTTAATTAAATCCCATCAAAAAAATGTTTTTCCACAAAATCATATTTTTAGTATATAACTAATACGCATAATTAAAAATAAAATTCAAAACTTGAGTTTTCAAACCACAAGACTTTTCCCCATTTTTCTAATTAAGAAAAGAAGGAAAATCAATAGGTCTTTATAGGTGATTTTTCATCTTTCAAATTGCTCATCAACTACTTGGCAAGAATAATAGCCACCAAAACTCCTCGTTGGCTTAACCTTGACCAATCTCCACTAAACTTACTAATCCCAACTCAGTGAGCCATATGGCACACATTGGATAACTTAGTGAGATCGACGAGCCTCATTGAGACCTCAACAAGACTTCAACAAAGATAATAAAATATGCATTTTTAGTTTCAAAAATACTGAGTAAATTACTATAAATACTAAAAAATAATGATAGCAAACATACAACATAAGCATGCCATATCTACATGCTCAAATCACCCAAGGTGGTGTGTGCATCATGAAAATATATATAGTATAGTCTGTGTGAATATATAAAATAATCAAATGTCAGTAATTAACTATAAATAAAGAATAACATATGCACTAAGTAAAATGTAGACTCCATCTTTTGCACACGAGAATGGCAATACCAAAATGTTAGAACGTACAATCTCTTTCTTTGGCTTTTTGTGGTAAAATACTACATAAACTAAATAGACATGACATCTAAACACGATACATTAATGCAAGATGTATCTAAGTGTGGCAATCATGTCGTATTTCAACATTAATTGTGTAGTAATCAAGTGTTAGTTAACACATAAAATATTTACTTAAATATTTTTCTGTGTTGTCTATTTATAATGATAAGTTATTAAAAAATTCTGACTAAATTTCTTTTTCGTGTTAGGAATTGTCACCCCTAGATATACCTAAATAGTCCATTTCGGTGAACAAACAAAGACTACATGACCTAAACACCCTCAACACACTTATAACCAGTGCATCTATCTTCTTGTGTTCCATACATCTTTATGTATCAACACATCCATCTTAGGGAGTTCACTTTATGATCTATGTTAGAACTCCAAATAGCTCCAATTAAGCTCCAAAGTCTATAAATGCATGTAATCTCCACACATAAAACAACATATTCATGTGAAGAGCATCATGTTAAACTATATGTAGTATAACCAAATATTATCAAGTCACACCTATACAAGTAAACTATGATAGGCTGAGCACAATCAAACATGCAACAGAGAAAATAAAACTCTCATTTAACTCATACTACACTTTTTAAAATTGGATTTTTACCAAAAAAGAATTTTTGAAACCAACAACGAGATCCAACACCTATTTGGTAGCATCCATAGGTTTCATAAAGCAACCACTTGGCAACAAGAAAATCACTAAATAGAAAATCAACAATTCAAAACTTAAAGAAATATATGCATACATCTCTATTAGTTAAAGCATCACACGCAACTATGCCTAACATGCCTCCACAGTTGTCTCCATAACAACTGTGATCCAACTAAATCTTGCTCTCCTCTTGAGCTCCACCACCGCGTAATATGGTACAATCAATGATGGTTTAGTATAGTGAACAACTCGGGGAAATGACAACTACATGCACATGTACCTAGATAAACTATGTTTCGGTACTTTAATCAAATTTTAATTAAACTTAATGGAAGACAAGTTTTAACAAAGTCAATTGAATTATCACTAATTCGGAGCCACACTCTACGTATTGCTTATACAAACTAGAAAAACAAATTCTCAAAAAATTGAATTTACAAACTGCCTAAGTTTTCTACGTTTTCTAATTAATTAAAAAACTCAAAATGGTGGGTATAATAACCATAATTTGCAATCGACCACCTTGAAAAGCCCTCGATGAGGGACTTTGGCAAGTACTTGATGAGATACAAAAGTAGCTGTTTTTTGTTTGAAAATTGTTGAATAATTTTTGCATAAATATCAAAACAAATACAATGCAAAGACAACCTAAACACAACTAAATGCTCCCACCACCAAAATGGTGTGTACATCATGCAAACATATGAATGGTAAAATCTTTGTAAATATGTGTAATATAATTGACATTTTATAAAGGATCATAATAAAATAAGTAAAACATATAGACTCATTTTTCACATATAAAATCCAACACAAGAATTACAAATTCCTATGAATTAAAATAGTATATGCATCCAACTAATGCAGCTAGAAAGAGAAAATGAGCGCATGAAGAGTTGAATCGAAAAAGAAAGAGCATATTCTTTGAATTAAAATATTTGCCAAAGCTTCGGTTATGACATAATATTGATGTAATGTAATTCATGTGGAGAAAAATATATCTGAGAGTGTTGGAAACATTATTAAAAACTCCATAGAAAAAAAAACAGATACGGAAAAAACTTAGACTTCATTTGGCAGATTTAATTAGGAATAAGAAAATATTTTCACCTTAAATATGAAGAAGACAAAGTGTAGAAACCTCATGGGTGCTATACTTTAACTTTAAATGAGAGAGAAATTTTTGAAGTTTTTAAATCTGTCAAATTTCCCATTGGATATGCTACTAATATATCTAGAAATGTATATATAAAAATATAGGAATATATCATAGTTGAAGAGTAAATCATGTTCTATTACAGAGAATTCTTCCAATAGATATTCGCCCATATTTGAAAAAAAGATGTATATACTGCACTTATTGAGTTGTCAAGCTTCTTCAACATATATGTGCTATGACATTGCATGTAAAAAACTTGAGAAATCAGAGGAATGAATGATTTTCATGCATGATTAAATTATTAATTGATTTTATTTTTAATTATCGATAAAAATAAAATATATTCATTTTTTTTTAAATATTTATTTATTTTTTTATAACATTAAAAAATATATGTTTATTTTATGTTGAAAAAAAGTGTTTTTTCTAAATAATTAAAATTAAAACTTTATCTATAAAAAGAAAAATAAGTTATATATCTGTAACCTCATTTTTATACTTGCTTGAGATAATATTTCCCCTGCCTTTTAGATATAACGGGGCATCTGGTTGTACCATTATGAGGCCAGACTTTTTTGACAAGTTAGTTGTCGGTGCATGTATCCGATTAAAACGTATCTCGTGACCGAGGATCGAAATAATTACAATAGTATCGATATTATTATAATATTATTATTTTATTATATATTTTGATATTAAAACGTAATATTTATATTTTTTTATTAAAATATCTAAAATATTGTGGTATTATTGATAAAATATTCTTATCCAAAAAATGTTATTTTTTTTTGTAAAAATATTAATAAATATCGATAAAATATTGTTTCATATTAATATTATTATTTTTTAAATAATTTACTTTAAATTTATCTGTTTCTAGTTTTTTTATCTTCACTCAAAATATTACTTATTTAGGACAATAATTTATATTTTTTCATATATATTTTTATTTATATCTTATTTTTACATTTAATTCAATAATTCTTTTTTCATAATTTAAATTCTATTATATATCGTCGAGATTTATCCATTATTAATAATAATAATAATAATAATAGTCTCAATAAATGTTTTAGATTTTAACTAATTATTCTATAATATCCTAATTAATTAGTTGAATTATTGATTAAAGTGAATATCATATTTTATAAATATAAGTAATTAATTATTTTGATATTTTATAAAATTTTATAAATAAATTCTTTGATTTTCATAGAGTTTTCATAATTTTTTTGTCAATAACGATAATATTTTCGATATTTTGTAAAATTAAAGTCTCAACATTTAGACCAACGTTTACATTCTAAACTTTGATCATTATTATTTTTTTCTAAACTTCTCACAAATTAAGTTCTCTTTTTTTCATAATAATGTGCATATAATTTTTGTTTTGTTTTGTTTTTTCAAATAGATATATGGTAACACTTAAAAAAATATGTAAGGAATAGAACACATCTAAAGGATCAATTACAAAAGCATATATTGTAAAGAGTAAATAGATATTTTTATCACTAAATTTTTGGAGTTGTTACAAAAATACTATCAAATTTTAATTTTTTATTTTCATACAATTAAACTTTATAAATATTATAAAAATACTATTAATTTTTTTTTATACAATTAAACTTTATAAATGTTACAAAAATATCATCAATGTACGTATAACTTGTTACTAAAACTAGTTAATTAATTTATATATTTGCAATATTTTATAAAGTTTAATGATATAAAAATAATAATAAAAAGATAAATAATATTTTTGTAACAATTATAAATTAATATTACTAAAATAATAAATAAAAGTTAAATTATATTTTTTTGTAACAATTCCCAAATTATGGGTAGGAGAATGCTCAATGTATCTTGATGGAATCGAAACTCATCTCATTAAGGTGGTGTTTGGTTCGTAGAATGGAATCGAAATTGGAATGGGAATGGAAATGGGAATGGAATGGGAATGGAATGGAATGGAAAGGAAATGAAATATTGTTTGGTTTGACCACTGGAATCAAGCTCGGAATCATGATTACAATGTTTGGTTTGCCACTGGAATTGAATGAAAAAAAAACTGTAAATTACCTTAATATCTCTACATTCAGTAAAGTTCAAATAATGTTATTTAATTACTATTTTTTCGTCACACAAAATATATTATTGAAATTATTATTTTTTTAAATAATTATTACTTAATTAAAAAGAAAATATATTATTAAAATTATTATTTTTCTAAATAGGGTTTAGGGTTTTGAGGTTTGAGATTTGGGATATAGGGTTTAGGGTTTTATGGTTTGGGATTTGAGATTTAGGGTTTAGGGATTTAGGATTTGGGATTTAGGGTATATGGTTTAGGGTTATATTTACAGGTTAAGGTTTATGGTTAAAATTATTATTTTTCTAAAAAGAGTTTAAGGTTTTAGAATTTGAGATTTTGGATTTAGGGTTTAAGGTTTTAGGATTTGAAATTTGGGGTTTAGAGTTTAGGGCTTAGGGTTTTGGGTTTTGGGATTTAGGGTTTAGGTTTTTGGGATTTAGGTTTTGGGATTTGGGATTTAGGATATTAGGGTTTAGGGTTTAGGGTTTAGGTTTAGGGTTTAGGGTTTATGGTATTTAAGGTTTAGGGTTTTAAGTTTTGGGATTTAGGTTTTAAGGTTTAGGGATTTTGGATTTTGGATTTAGGGTTTAGGGATTTAGGGTTTTGGGTTTTGGGATTTTGGATTTAGGGTTTAGGGTTTTAGGATTTGGATTTAGGATTTAGGTTTTAGGGTTTTGTGGTTTAGGTTTGGGGATTTGAGTTGAGGGTTATATTTGAAGTAAGGGTAAAATTGGAAAAAAAATTGAGATGAGAATGGAATCATGATTTCTAAAAAGGGAGAAGGAATTGTGATTTGTTCTCCTTTAGTAATCTATTTCATTCTGTCCTTTCCCTTCAATCTCACCAAACACACAAATGGAAGGAATCAATTCTCATTCCTTTACATTCACTCCAACCAAACATCACCTAAAAGATGATAGAAATTACGATGTCATTAAAGATGATAGGAATTATGACGGAGGACAAAGCCAAATAGAAGTAAGTAATTGTAACCTTGTATGAAGTAAGGTTTTCAATTTATATAATGTTCTCTCAAATGACTTTTATATTCTAAGCTTTTATTTATTTTCATTTTATTTTCTTATATTGGAATGAACAAAAAACACACTGAATAATTGGATAAGTAAAGATGTTATGATTTATGTTTCAGACAACAAAAGGAGTTCCCTAAGTGGCTTACAAACAAAGTGAGTTTATTATAAGTTAATATTGTTAAACACTTCTCTGTAAAGGAACTTCTTGCAATCTTTATACTTCCAACGTTGCAAGTGAAGCTTGTGCAACATGAGACACATAAAGTAAGTAATGAATTGTATTCATTGGTAGGAGACCAAATTCTGCATAGTCTTACTCGGGATGTATCTCGAAGGGAGATTGATTTCTTATAAAGATGTCAATGATTATCTTATTGTAGTTAATATTGAATTATTTAGGTAGTTATATTTTTATCTTCTTACTTGTATATATTAACTAGATACTTTTCTTTATCATTTTAGTTTTTTTAAATCTATATAAGAAGTCATGTAACGTATGTATAAATAAAAATTCAATCAATAACAAACATTATATTTCATTCTTTGGTTTGTTAGTATGGTAAGAGAGATATTATTAAGTTATATAGGTTTGCATTCTTAAGATAACGTAAAATTCTATAAGTATAGGTATATTATGTAAAATGTTTATACATATCTCATATTAGGAAACTAATGTGATATGTTTATAAAGAGTTAGTACTTTTACATGGTATAATATATTTTAGGATTTTTATTTAAAAATAAAACCGTGAGTTTCTATGAAAATGTTAAATCATGTCATGGGTTCGTTAAATTGTTGAGTTATGATCGAGACTCAAAACTCGTAAGTAATGATCAAACACAATCTTATGTAACATGGAGTATGTTAATTTAACTACGAGCAGTGGGATTGAAACTCTTAAATCAATTGATAGGTGATGAGTGCTCAAAAAGCACTTAAATTACCATGATTTTATGCACATTAATTGATTAAAAATATATATATTTATATGTTTTATCATATATTTATATAAATTTGTCTTTTTCGGAATCACGGGTATTTTTATTGTTTTTCAGGTATTTTCACTTAAAAACGTCACTTAAAGACTCAAAAAGGAATACTAGAAGCAATACATCATAAATATATTAATAAATAAATGGGGAAAAGGTCAACAAATATGGAAAAATTGGACAAAATGGGTCGAAAAGGTCAAAAATGTCAAAAAGAAGAAAAATCGCGCCCGGAGCAGCCCATCCCGCGCGCGCCAGCCATACAAGTGACGACACACGTGCGGCGCCTTCCTTCCCGCGCAACGCAGCGCATCGTCACGTTCACGCGCGCCTTGCCGGCCAGGCGCTGTGCACTTCTCGCGCGCGCCGACGCCATTTCGCCCCATTTTTCACGTGCAGCCGCCCCCATGACGTCATGCTGACATCATCAATGACCTCACCATTTGCACTACGCGTTTTCACCATTTTTTAACATTTTTTCACCCACTTTTCTCTCCATTCTCACCTATAAATACCCCCCTTCTCTTCACATCATACCACACCTCAAAATACACTTCTCTCTTCTTTCTTTCTCTCCATTTCTTAGTTTTTAGTTTTTTTTAGTTTTTCTTATGTTTTAGCTAGTTTCTCTTAGTTTTAGAGTTCTTCCCTCTTTGGGAAGAACTAGTTATGTTTTTGTAATTTATTAGCTTTTTGATTCAATAAATGGGAGTGCAAATTCCGTTTGGAGGTTTTCTAGCAACGGAATGGCATCAAATCGTAAGGATTTTATTTTCTTTGCGCTATTTTTTATGCTTTATTCTTACATGTTATATTTAATTTGTCCGTGATTAAATTTAACTGTGTCGCTTGTAAAAATGATATAATAATAACGTTGTTATGCTTGCATAAATATTAAATAGGTAAAAATCTCTAAAATGAATTGATTTTATTTTTATTCAAGATTTTATATTAAGAATGTTGTAGAGAAATATATTATTTTTCATTACAAACTTAAATCAAAATTAGATTTTAAGGTTTAGTTATCCTATTGATTTAGAGTAGTGCTCTTTTATTTGTTGGTACAATCGCCTTAGTTAGAGTGAAGCTCTATTTCAAAAGTTTTTATAAGAATTATTATCTGAAAATGTATTGACAATACGTTTTCGGTGGTTTTAAAACTTGAAAGTTAGTACTCGGATAACTAAATTCTTAGGTTTAATTTGGACACATTGAATAAAGTTTAAATCTAACCCACCAAAGGCGGCATTTAATTGATTCATTTTCAATCTCTTGGAAAAAGGAATTAATTTAATTAACCAAATTAGTTATCAACTCCACCCATAGGTGTTAATTGATTTGTTTAGTTAACAAAGAATATCTAACCCCACCAAAGGTGGTATTCATACAAAAAGGGGATAATCAATAAATATCAATTCATATCTTTAATAACCTATATAATATGAGCAAGCATAATTAACTTAGTTATTATATCCATAAATACTCCACTATTTATAAAAGATAAAATTTGCATGAATGTTTATTGAATCTATGTTTACTTTTATGTTATTAGATTAAAAACACAAAACCCCAAAATATCGTGACAGGATTTTAGGATTTAATTTCGTTTTTAAAAGTTTGAATAATAAATTAAAAACCACATACATTCCTTCCTTAGATTAACCTTGGGAGTATACTTATCATTTTATACGAAATGATTCGTGCACTTGCGATAGTTTTATAAATATAAAACCAAAGTATTGACAGAATCGGCGATGCCGGTTTTCGCTCATCAATAGGATTGATCCTCCTACATCAGTTGTTATCAAAGCCTACTCTTCTTGGATGGATCTTGGTAAATAAATTTTGCTGTTGTTTTCTAGGATCATCTCCTTCTCTGATAAAGAACAAATCAAGGTTTGTGAGATTCTTATTTGTGATTGATTTTTGTTCACTTTTCTTTGTATGTTTCTCGACTTTAGTTGTTCTCTTCTCATTGAAGCTCAGTCAAAGGCGAGTTTGATTGCTTCTTAGGATCTTCTTGTGGTTTTTTTGTTTTGATCTCATAGTGCGCAGCCTATTCTTTGGCTTATCCATTTTTGTTGTTTCTAGTGAATTTTCTTGTTCGTTGGTAGATTTCTTGTATTCTTTCTCTATTTAATCAAACATTTGTTGGCATGCTTGACTCTGGATCTTGAATCGCTTATGAAAAGCTAAGAAGAGCCAAGGTACTTGAGTATCTCAAAGCGAGAGCTCTCAATGTGACGTTTGATATCTTTGATTCTAGAGTAAGCGAGATCTTTGAGATCAGAGATAGAGCTCAATAGTTTCTATGAAGTATAAAACTTTTGGTCTAACTATGCGGCAAACAGTAAGAAAAAAAAATAAGATTATAAATAAAGGTATTCAACAAGGATGACACAGGATAAATAAAAGTAGTCAACAACGACGGTGATGAAGAAGGGAAGAAAAAAAGGTTGAGAGAAAGAAAATAGAGAATTTTCTAAGAGAAAAAATTGAGAACTAATTTGTGAAATTTTACTCACATATTGAAGATACATATTTATTGTATTTTTGTGATATATACAACTAAAGGTGAAATATGTAATTCAATATTATTATACTAAAAGTTTTAAATGATTTACGAATCTCGTGGTTATTATTTTCATTTTGAAAAAAAATTGACATTAAAATTTTTAGTGTTATTTTTATTTTATTTTAATTTGATAAATTATATTGAATTTGTGAAATTTGCTTCTTTACAAAACATGCATTTTTTCCAACAAAAACGATGAAGACTTGAAAGGATCGAAAATCGAAGCACCAATGCCTGTGTCAATCTTTAAGACAGTTGATTTCGACGATTTTGCCTTCAACCTTAGCCACTTGGTATGCTTGATATTGACTAATAAGCTCATCTGTGTTTGTTTATTCAGTTCGCTGCATGTTGTATCTCGAATTCTTAACCCTCTGATCACTCGGGTTAGGGTTTAGGCTAATCGATAATTCCTTAGCAAATATACTACAGAGAAAGAAGTGATAAAGATCACCATTGTAGAGAGAGAGATGGAGATCACGAAGATGCAGTGAGTGCCTATGGTTGTCTATTAGAGGTTGGAGGTTGCAAATTGCTTTATGGGAAAAGATTCTGGTAACCATGCGTGTGGTCTTCGGATGCTATGGTGTTGTTCCAGCTCTCGGTTTGTTGATGTGGTTCTTTATTAGGCTAGTGTCTTTGGACTTCTTGACAAAGAAGATGAAGAACAGTCTTTGGGTTCTTGGGTTGCCGTTACTCGGTTTTGGCTGGGCCGTGTATCCACTTCATGCCTTTAGTTGGGTCTTTGGTCGGGCCTTGTATCCACTTTGTACGCACTTTGTATTTGTTTGTTATGCTTCTTCTAAGCTCACTTATTGATATTGTCCCAACGCTTAGTATTTCAGGGTGTTTGCGAGCTTGTGGTATTTGAGAAGGTAGACCTAATGGAGTTTGTCTACCGCACCTGCTGATTTTTAGATGCAATAACTTTTGTAATTTGATGATTCTTTCTTTGATAAAAACAAATAATATGTTTTCTTGTTATTTTCTCTTTTTCTTATGAACTCCACTCATCTTTCTTTTATCATCAAAAATCGATAATTAATCTTTCGATACATTCAATTATATTTCATCACTTTTGATCATTTAGTTTATAATTTTTCATTGTCCAAATTTCTTGTTCTATCGTGAATAATTGTGTTTCACTTATTTCAATATTTAAAAGTTAGAACTTTGCTTCAGTTACTACTAATATTTCTTCTATTTTTTGGGATTAAGACTTAGAGTATTTTT
The DNA here is from genome assembly GCA_033030585.1 of Hippophae rhamnoides. NCBI lineage: Eukaryota > Viridiplantae > Streptophyta > Magnoliopsida > Rosales > Elaeagnaceae > Hippophae > Hippophae rhamnoides. Next base: position 16,727,897 of record CM065431.1, read on the forward strand.
TGACATTACTTGAAACTATATATTTTGATTTTTGTTTGACTAGTGTTATAGATCACTTAATCTTCATAAGTTTTAATAATATTGGTTTATGTTTATAGTTATCTCTTATGATTTATCTTTAGTTTTAGATCTCTTAGTTGTTGTTGTGTTTTTGCATTATTTGTTTTTTTTATGAACCTATGTTGGATTACGATATATTCTTTCCATTTTATTTTTTACAAATTAAATTAACGATTATTCTACCATGGATTAATTTAAAGGGTTAGTATCTACTTATTTAATTATATTTTTTATATTCAAATAACAATTCACTCCTTGATTTGTTAGTACATCTTATTACTCAAAATAGTGGAGTAGTTGTAACATGATATCACAAGGCTGACGAAAACGAATTTATAACGGTGAACTATCTCAATTAGTAGCTAGAGTCAAACTACTTATTAGGCCACCGAGTTGATCCTTAAAAAAGAGTGAAGTGATGACCATTTCATAAGTATTAAGTAGTAGCTAGAGTCAAACTACTTATTATAAATTGTATTATTATTATAATTGATGTGATAATTAATTATATATTAAAATTAAATTAAATTTTATAATTTTAATTAATAATTATCTGTTACATTAATTCTAATTATATCATAATTATCCGTGAAATGAATGTATGTTTTTAAGCTAATGTATAAATGTTAGGAGAATGATACTTTTTTTATACTTACTCAAGCGATTTTTAACCTAATGTATAAATGTTAGGAGAACGATCCTTCTTTTTATACTTACTCAAGCGAGACAAGTTTTCCATCTTGATTACGACAAGTTAGGATCAAATTGTAAAGTTGTACAAAAAGTGCAACATAGAAACTTGTCGGATACTTTAGATACTGATAAAAAAAAAAGAGGAAGATGATGGTTACCAAGAAAATATGTCTTAATGGTTTTCAGAGCTCAATAAAATTAGAAGACATGAAAGCACAATATTCTATTAGAAGTAATATTGGGCCAGATGTAGTAGTGAATATTGAGATGAGAAATGAGAACAATCATTCCGCAAGGGGTGATATATACTGAAGATGATGGTTATACTATTTTAAATTATTATGATGATGATGATGAAGATATGTTAATTGATTAGAGATGTATTATATTTTAAATTAGTAATGTGTGACTCTTTTTATTTAATTGTCTTTTAGGGAAAAAAAACATTTTATTGATGATAAGTAAAAAATTATTAGTTCTTCGCTAGATTTAGTAATTTTATTTCAGATTTGTATTATGAATATTAAAATATATAAATTTATTAAACAAATTACATTGCTCTTTTTTCATGTTTTATTTGATTGACTTTCCAGAATTACTATTATTAACAATGTTTTTTTTATGTTTTATTTAATAGTAATATGACTTTTTAGATATTATTGTCTTACCCGTGTTTAATTGCATTTATATTTTTTAGGATAAATTAAATTCTTTACTAAATTATGTTTGGAGACTTTAGGTTATATAAATTTATCTTATAACTAAAGTTTTACTAAAAATCTCTACTACTTAAAATTTAATAATAAAAGTCTTCTTTAATTAAAAGAAAGCAATCTCAAAAAGTGAGATGAAATTTTGTTTGATACTCTAGATCTTCAATAATGATTATTGATATTTTTCTCTCTAAAAATTATATTTCCATTCTTCAAAAAAAGAAAAAAAATAGGTGAAATTAATGTCACTAAATTGAAGTTTATTTATATCTTTTTGGAATGATTCTCTTTATCTCTAAATAAAATATTTTTTAGATAAAACGTTTTAGAGTTAAAGAAAATCTTTATCGCTAAAATAAGGTTAAATAGTAATAAATTTTAGTTAGTTGTTAACATTCTTTAGCAATGAAAATAACTTGTTTCTGAAATCACTAAAGTTATGGCACCACTTTTTTTTTTTAGTTAAATCTTCCCTCCAATATCTTTATTGATAAAATGAAATTGTCACTAATTTTTTTTAGATATAAATTATAATTTTGTTCCTAATAAACCACCTTGTATGATGAAATATTCTTCCTTTGCCCTAAAGATAACCAAGAGACTTCATTTTAACTTGTTTATCATAGAATTACTTTTCTACCTCAATTGAGTACTCTAACATGTGTATTTGTAAAAGTATAACATTCATGATTCATCGTTACATTTTAGTTTTATTTATAATATTAATACAAGTACAGATACAATCAATCTAATTTTTTTCTCATCATACAAATAAACAATTATGTTCTCTCTTTTCTTGAAAATACGAAGTTCATACGTAAGAAATGGTTTTATTGATGATGAATAAATAAATTTTTACAACCTATTTATACAAAAGAAAAACAAAATTGTAATAATTAAAAACAAACACAATTATAGAGGAACATGTTCTTAGACAGTCTGTTTTTCGTCACCAACAGATTGGTGGCTGTTTTCAGCTGGTGTGTCGGTTGTCACCAGTTGGATCTCGAGTTCTTTAACACTCCCCCTCAAATTGAAATATATGTTAATTATTTTCAACTTGTTAAGTAAGCTCGAGAATTGTGGAAAACTCAGAGATTTGGTAAATATATCTGCTGGTTGTTCTAATGTAGAGATATGATAAGTCTTGATCATTCCAGCTTGAATCTTTTCTCTCATTAGATGACAATCGATCTCTATGTGTTTCGTTCGTTCATGAAACATTGGATTTGATGCAATGTGAAGGGCTGCTTGATTTTCACAATATAACTTGGTTGGTTTGGAGTGTTTGATACCCAAATCATCCAAAATATATCGTAACCAGGTTACTTCGCAACAGGCTGCTGCCATGGAGCAGTATTCTGCTTCTGCACTTGATCGTGAGATTGTATTTTGTTTCTTAGTCTTCCAAGAAATTAGCGAGTTTTCAAGAAACATACAATATCATGTGGTTGATCGTCGTGTGTCTGTGCATTTAGCTCAATCTGCGTCACAGAAAGCATTTAGTTGTAATGAACTAGTTGATGAAAAAAAGAGACCTTGCCCTGGTGTGTTCTTGACATATCGTAGCACTCGTTGAGCTGCTTCCAAATGTGGTTGGCATGGTTTATCCATATATTGATAGAGAATTTGCACGGCATATACTAAGTCAGGTTTTGTGATGGTCAAGTACATTAATCTTTCAACAAGTCTTCGATAGGATGTGGGGTTACTGATGAATTCCCCTTCAAACTTGTTGAGGGATAAATTTTGTTCCATAGGTAAATTGGCATATTTGGCACCAAGATAACCCATGTCCTCCAATATTTCAAATGCGTAATTGCGTTGTGACAAAACAATTCCCTTCTTGGAATGTGAAACTTCTATGCCCAAAAAATACTTTAATTCACCGAAATCTTTTAGCTTGAATTATCGCATAAGATGATTCTTAGTTTCTTCAATGTCTTGTACATTGTTTCCTCTTATGATTATATCATCTACATAGACAAGAAGAGTAGAGAAGGAATTACCACAAGTTCGGATGAATAGTGAGTGATCATACTTGGATTGGTTAAAACCAGCTAGCTTAAGTGTTGTTGATAGCTTGATGAACCATTATCGTGAGGCTTGTTTGAGTCCATACAAAGATTTGTGTAGCTTACATACTCGTGTTTCCCCCTTTCGTCCGAATCCAAGTGGAAGGGACATGTAGACATCTTCATGAAGATCACCATAGAGAAAAGCATTGTTGACATCGAGTTGTCGAAGATGCCAATTTTGAATAGCAACAACGGCAAGAAGAAGAAGAACAGTGACAAGTTTGGCTATTGGTGCAAAAGTTTCTTGGTAGTCAAAACCTTCAATCTGACTGTATCCTTTGGCCACTAACTGAGCCTTGTATCGTTCCACAAAGCCATCAGGATTATACTTGATTTTGTAGACCCATTTACAACCAATTGGTTTCTTGTTTGGAGGAAGTTGTTGAAGCATCCAAGTGCCATTAGTTTCAAGAGCATCCAGTTCTTGTTTCATGGCAAGCTGCCATTTTGGATCGTTGAAAGCTTCAGGAAAGGTGGTTGGTTCCCTGAGAGTGGAAATAGAAATAGCAAAGCCACGATGTGCAGGTGATAATCGGTCATAAGTAAGTACATATGATAGAGAATGAGAAGTACCTTTGTCGTTGGACGATGTTGAGTTAGAAAAAGGGAAGAACCGAGAAGGCAAGGAAGCTTCTACATGATACTTATGAAGGTAGCTAGGAACATTGGTGGATCGATGAAGCCTATGTGTGACTGGTGTTAGAGGAGTCATGTGTGGTGCAGAAGTTGATGATGATGTTGCAGGAAATGAATTTTGAAGATGAAGAATGTCTAAGTCGATTGTTGGAAGGACAGATGGTGTATGATGAAGTGATGTATTTGGATTGGTTGATTGACGAATGTTAAGCATGACATCATAAATAGTATTTTCTGATGGAGTGAATAAAGTTAGAGTGTTGACAGGGGAAGTGAAATAAGGGAACACATGTTCATGAAAGATAACATCACGAGACACTAAAGTCTTGCTTGTTTCCAAATTGTAGACACGATAACCTTTTATCCCATATGGATACCCAATTAATATGCATCTATGTGATCTAGAATCAAACTTGGTGGGTCGATCATGATATGCAGACACAAAACAAAGGGAACCAAAAACACGAAGATGTTCATACCTAGGAATTTGTGAAAAAGGATTTCAAATGGTATTTTTCCCTTGAGAACAGGTGTTGGAGTACGATTTATGAGGTATGTGGCTGTAAGAATGACATCTCCCCATAATTCTTTAGGGAGGTTGGCTTGGAAGAGTAATGCACGAGCCACATTGAGAAGGTGACGATGTTTGCATTCAACAACACCATTTTGTTTAGGAGTAGAGACACAAATGGTATAATGCAGGATTCTTTTGCTAGAAAACAACTGGGTCATAGAGAATTCTGGTCCATTATCACTACGAATGATTTTAACTCTAGATGCAAATTGTGTTTCAACAAGATTAATGAAGGTGGTGAGAAATATGCGTGTATCAGATTTGGTGTTTAAGAGATAGACTCATGTGCATCTTGAGTAGTCATCAACAATAGTGAGGAAATAACGTGCTATATTAAGTGCTGGAATGTGACAGTCACCTCAAATATCAACATGAATTAGTTTAAAAGGTGCTTTTGTTTTGATGGAACTTAAAGGAAATGGATTACGAGTTTGCTTAGCTAGTGGACAAATAGAACAATCACTAATAGAACAAAAAGTTATGTTGATGGAAAGAGAAAGCTCACGCAAACTGTTATTAGATAGATGACCAAGTCGTTGATGCCATAGATGAGGGTTGGTTGGAGTAGTATTTGAAACAGAGAAACATTCAACCTTCTTCGAAATAGTCAGGTAGTATAGTCCTGCTTTCTCAGTTCTCATCCCAATCGTCTTCCCCGAGCATTTGTCCTGAACAAAGCACATATTATTAGTGAAGGTGACATGACAAAGTGTAGTTTGAGTTAGTTTGACTATTGAAACCAAGTTTAATTTGAAGGAGGGAACACATAAGACATTATGGAGTATGAAATTATTGGAAAAATTTACAGTGCCGATATGTGTGACACGGGCAAGTGAATGGTCAGGTAAATGTACATGCTGATTAGTGACTGAAATGCTAGAGCTCATAAGGTTTTGAGAACAAACCATGTGATCAATTGCTCCTGTATCAAGAATCCAACGGGTTTCTGAATGGAAAACATTCGCACATGATATGTTACCTAAAGAAGTAGTCATTTGTCCTACCATGCTACCTGATTTGGCTTGATTGAGAAGTGTAAGAAGCTCATGATATTGAGCGTATGTAAGGTTGTGGGATGGTGTCCTTGTGTTAGAGTTGCTTTCCTAAAGATTAGTATGGTGAGCTTTGGAGGGGAAGCCATAACTTGCATCTTTCTCATCTTGAATTGACCTTTTCTTCCAACACATGTTGATGTAATGTCCATTCAAACCACAGAAATCACATTTAAGGCGTTTTCGGCAGTTTTCATAATTATGTTTATTGAGACCATAGAAATCATATTTAAAGTGACTTCAACAACTTTTAGAATTGTGGTTGATATTGTTGCATCGATTGTACTTGAGATGTGAGTTCATTTGTGGGTAATTTTTGTAAGGATATTGTGTATGAAATTCATTGGTAGTTTCAGATATGATTTTTGAGTGAAAAATTCAAAAAAACATGATAGGATTTAATGTGTTTTAGACAACAATGACTATTTATGAAAAAAATAATGAACTGAAATATACTTTATTTTATAGAAAATGAGTCAAGGATTACAGAACCGGTCGAAAAGTTAGTGAATCAGCGTTTGGAGTGGCTAGAATGGTTGCTGCAACGCTGGAGCACTAAACCGGATGAAGGCCGAACCAGACGAACAATGCATTGTTTACTTCAAAGGCACGCTGAACGATGTATCATCTGAGTAGTCTTCCTTAGCAGCTAGTGCGTGTTGGCACATGGAACGCCGGTGAACTGAGGGAAGGCGCGTGGAACGCTGGTGAACTCAGGAAAGGCGCGTGTGAGCATGTGTGGTGATGTTTTAGCTTGAAAATAATTGCAGATTGCTTGGATGTTTCTCGATATTATAATGTGATGAAATTGAAATTATTTTGTGAATCGAAATTGGTTTTGAAAAAAAAACAAAATTTGAAAAGAGGAAGAAATTTCCATGTGAGTTGAATTTTTTGAGAATTACTTCCTAAACTCTGATACAATGTAAGATATGATTTTATTGATGATGAATAAATGAATGTTTACAACCTATTTATACAAAAGAAAAGCAAAATTATAATAATTAAAAACAAACACAATTATGGAAGGTCATGTTCTTGGACAACCTGTTCTCCTCACCAAGAGATTAGTGGTTGTTTTCAGCTGATGTGTTGGTTATCACCACTTGGATATCGAATTCTTTAACATATATGTCCAAAAAAAAAAGGAAGGAAAAAAAAACAAACCCTAATTATTATATCATTAAATATCCTTCCAATATTTCTTGACTTCAGTTGATTCTTTTTTAAATACCATAAAGTTCAAAACAATGGCATAAAGACCATCATTGTGTGTTTTTTTTTAAATAATTACATTATTGTGTATTGGAACTTAAATCCTATACCTTTCATATGTCCAAAGAGCAACATGTAGTTAAACCATATTTGCAGCTAAAAACAACACAGACAAAATTATTCACCACCAAATGAATTTGTCTTCCCAACCGGTTCTATAGCACGTCTCCATTCTTAGCATAGCACAACAACAACATGCATGAGGAAGAACCAAATCCAAAAGTAACCATCGTATGGTGATCTAGCTTTCCCAGCTTAGCCATAGAGGTATACTTTTGACTCAAACGACGAGAATCATTTTTACACCAGGTCACCAGGATAGGAGCCAATTTAGTCCCATTATTCATAAAAATAAACAATTTAGCTAAATAAAACCATAATATCCTCAAATCTCGACACTTTTTTAATAGGAAGCTTTTTATTATATATGATTTTTTTTTCAAATTTTTTAAATATTGTAGCTTGAATTTACTAAGTTGATTAATTAAACATGTGCTTTAATAATGCCTTTTATAATTAATCTCAAATTTCAATGACATGTTAATTAAATAAATTTAACTATTTTATTTAAATTATGAGACCTAATCGGCCTAACTATCCAATAATTCCAAAAAGAAGGTACCTATTTTACAGTGCTAATGGAACCAACCTTTTCTCATTTACACCATGCCATAGAAGAGGAAAATAACACCACAAACTAAACGAACTCTATTGTACCAATTCTAACCTAGTAGACAAAGTGTACTTTTGGAAAATCTACTAGTGTTCCTGATTCTACCACACTTTATCTTGGATCAAACAGGTGCGGAATTTAGTTCAAACCCAAGTGTGAGAGGACTTATCTTTCAGACCCCAAGACCAGCCATAGGCTTCGCAAAAGAAAATAAAAATCAAAAGCTGCAAAATTGCAAAATAGCAAATGTTGTGTCAACTATATTAGCAACAAAGGGCTGTCCAGCATCATAGATTGTGTTGGCTTATATTAGGTATAAATCAGTAAAAGCATTCTAACAATAACAAAATACATGCATGTATAAGTCAGACAAATCAGTCAAATATTCAGTTTCTTCAATCATACATTCAAACTACAAGGAATATAGCAACAAAATGCTTGATTGAAAGAACAGTGTAAAAAAATAAAGAATCAATGATTCAACGTATAGATTATCTGTTGTTAGTACACCTTTTCCCCTTCGGTTTTGCTTTTATCTTTTGTAATTATTCTTATTATAATATAGAGTAAGCACGGATCACCTCAACCACTGGTGCTCGACACATTGGACACATATCACTACTCTTGACCAACTTGTCAGCACAGTTTGAACAAGTGCACATGTGTCCACATCTGGAAAAAAAATACAGAGAAAAAGAGAAAAAAAGAACAATTTTTCAACCTATATAGGCTTTAAAGAGTTTGTATATGAGAGAAAAAATTTTACCTGTACAGTAATGAGTCAATAGAGCTATCACAGCATATACAACAAATTCCTTTCCTGACATGATCCCACTTGGAAATATCCCCAGGAGAACCTGCCTCACAAAATCCTGCAGCCAGGTGGCCAAACACAATCTATTGAGAAGCTTAGTGTGCGTTTACTAATCTATTGAGAAGCTTAGAGTGCGTTTACTAATCTATAACGGGAATGAACACAAATCAGACTGCAAAGGGAGTATAACTCATTCACTTTGTGTTTACTAAAAAACTGAAAGAAATTGAAAAAAAAAATTAATTTACTTAAATAAATAAAAGAAACTATTAAAATTAAAGATAATTTTGTATTTGCATCTAATGAATTTTGTTAAGAGAATCAAAATCAAGGAAGTGTATGAAAACAATCAATGGGAATGACTCCCAAATTTGTTCCCTTCTCCATCTCCACCATGTTTTTTGTTTTTAGGAAGTAAACAATCCTAGAATCACTTTAAGACTTAAAAGTGATTGCAGTAAGCTAATCCCTAAGATTTTCAAAGATAAATGAAGCAAATGAAAAAAGAAACAAGTAGAACATTCTCAAAAAGCAATGAAACAATAGGATCGTGGGGTGAATTAATATGATAATAATAATATATATAGAAATAAAAGTGATAAAAAGCCCTCAACTGCATCAATATCTTCAATAAACGAACCTTGGGAACTAGCTGACCTATTCAAGGCAGCTGAAACTTCTTGTCTAATTGAGCGTTGCAACTCAAGTTGCATATCCATGCAGGCCTCCAGCATCCTTTGAAAGTTATTCATCCTATGGAGTAGCCTAGCCATGTCGATCCTCAGATCATTAATAATTTCACAGTCCTGCCCCTAACCAACACCACAGCTCAATTCAAACATGAACACATAATAGAAAACATATGTAGCAATTTGGAAAACAAAATGGAAAGATTACTTACTCTCCTTTTTTCTTATGGAAGGAAAGATTACTTTCCTTAAGTAACATATAATTGAGAATTGTATCTCAGTATGAAAGACAATAACTACAAAAAATTTAACATGACCAACTTTATGCAAATGGAACATGTCATAAAATCAAATCAAATCAAATCAAATCAAATCCAAGATAGCATAGAGAACAAGTGAACCCACAATTCCCAGTCGCTGAGGCATGACATGCCGTGCCCAATTATCATGATGTGACTCCTGGTCCCAATGTGGAGGGGAAGGTATTTGCTGCAATGGTAGAGCAACAAAAGGACTTCTGACAGTATCCCATTGACCCTCATTCGGACCTCCAATTGTCTGCTCCATGTACTGATCCACAGATGCAGGAGAAGGTGATGTGTCACGCAACTCAGATTCTATAACAGCATGCTCTTGCCTTTCCACATATGACCTTAATAATTGGTCCAGACTCTCACGAAAGCCACTGTGAAGAAGGTTAGAGACTCTTCTCCTGCATCGAGAATAGTATCCATTTTAGGATCTTAAAGAAAATAAATAAATAAATTGAAAGGTGGGACAATTGCATGATCCTCACAAAGATGATTACATACCTACTTAGCAGTTCCCTAAGTTCAACACTTGAAATATTTTCATCATCAGGGAAATTATACGCAGGAACCTGCCTCTCTGGAAAAGCTGGATCGGATGGCCCTTCTAACAAGCTATGTAAAGCCTCTTGGAAACTGCCTTCCACATGCAGCTCTGCATAGGTTCCTTCAAAATGACTGTTTTCTCTATCTTCATTTCCCAGAGACCGATCGGTAGCCTCCGGCTGATTAACATCCCCATAACTAACTCTCAACTCACCACTTTCACTGACAGTTTGCTCCCATCCTTGCTCCTGATGTTCAGGAAACTGATCCAGCCCTTGTACCTGAGATGCAGACTCATGCAAGTTTACATTATCAAGTGCATTGCCTTCCAAGTTATCCGCAAGGTAAGATAGATTGTGGGAAACATTTTCCCCCACACTTTGCTCAGATTGCTCGTCACCTTCACCTGCATCAATTTGTAAAGCTTCTTGGGCCCATTGATCAGTTGCATCTCCTTCTGAGCCAGCATCCATGTTTAGCTCAGCACCATCTCTCTCAACATATCTATGACCGTTCAACGATTCACAGTCTCTCATAGCATTACCTTGGAATGGTTCCTGCTGCGGTAGATGAGCATTAGACACTTGTGAATCAGTATCTTCAGTAACATTGCCCACTAAATCATCCCTAACACCTGGTATTCCATTGCTGTCATCGTCTTGGGAATGACTTGCCACATAATTAATGCCCGTGCACTCAGGAGTATCATTTAGGATCTCATGCAAGTTAATAGATTGAGTTTGTTCGTTTCTATTACTGTTAACGTCACTGTTAGACATATCCCAAATGTTGCTGCTAGCTTGAACACAAGCACTATCATCCAATCCGGACAAAAAACCTTCCCTAAGAAATGGTTTCAATAATTAATTAAGAGTATCATTAAAAAATCACTAATTTGATCATTAATTATTTTACAAAGAACAAGCAAAATCAGATGTAAAAGAAAATTAATAATTAAAAGATAATAAAAAATTCTTAAAAAGGAGATCATGCTCCATGACTAAATTTGGGAGACCGCATTGCATGGATAATACTTGCCAGAGAAGTTAAAAGTTATGCAGGGAAGAATGCCTCAAACATCAAACACAAAAGGAAGGAAAGATGCCGAAAATGATCTATTAGGGTTTGCAAATGTTATTCAGTTAACCATAGGGTAAAAATACCTCAGACCAGATACTGTATGTCTCTGCCTCAGTAAGCCTAATTCACTTTCAGCTGCGGAGGACCTGGAGGTGGACCTCTCATTTCCGACAAATCTTCTATTTTGCAAGAATCGGCCCCGAAGTAGTGACTGCAGATAAGAAAATAGAACATTATGTGACAATAAATTGTCAAAAATCTAGGAAAGGATTTCCCGGAAAAAAGGCAAGATGCAAATGTTAATATAACATGAACATCAGGCATAACAACAATATCAGTCCTGATGCTACAGATCAATCCACCATAAAGATTCTTCAATGAGATCCCTATGGCTTTGGCCATCTGTTGTGTTTATAAACACTAATCTATATTAAAAACAATTTTACCAAAATAAGTTATAGTCTTTTAACACACTGCAATATGAATTTCTAGAGGCCTGATTTTATAGGAAAAAAAATTCAGAATTTATGGCAACTAACCTGAATACGGTTATGATGAGCAAAATTCGATACAGCTCGGTGCTCCAACAATCCTTGAAGTTCTACTTGTCTTTCTCTTTCAGCTTTCCTTATCATATCAAGCAGAGCCTGCCTACCACATAATTTACGAATGCCTCTCCGAATATGTTCAGTTCCACCCTCGATCTGATTAGCAACCAACCCATCACGAACCCCTTGAATTTGAGATCCAAATGCAACACATGACTCGTCTCTTCCATTGGCATAAGTACCTCGTTCTTGACCATTCATTTGTGCCCGCTCCCTAATAATTCTTCCTCTCTCCTGCTCAGTTTCACCAAGCGTGTCTGCCCTTGAAGGGATATTTGCACGAGATCCATTAAACGTACCTTCCCCTACACCACCACTATTTATCCATTCTTGGAAGATCTGCCTCACCCTCACCCTTTCTACTTCACCAAGATCAGAAGAATATGCACTGTGGGTGGAAACCTCATGCTCATGATGTGAATCAGTTTGACCTTCAGACAGTGAACTGCATTCATTCTCACCCAAACTGATATTCTCCAAATCAACCATACGTTCACTTCCTTGGCTTTCAGCATTGTCTGTCCTCGAGAGATCTGTAATAGACTCATTTGTCCTCTGTTCTATCAATCTTTCCCTGAGTCTCTCTTGGGTACGATTCACCAGGTGTTCATCTTCAAGCCCTCTCCACATTTGGAGTAGTGAGGATGCCCTGGTGTTTGCCCTCCCATCCTCACTTAGCTGGCTAGATGCTTGAGTTTGAGAATCCCTCAGGAAAGAAGAATCAAGCACAGAAACATTATGGAGACCAGCAACAGCCATTTGCTAACTCAAAATTAATAATTACGCCTTTCAACCCATCAGTATAAAATGCATGGGAAAGACATCTTTGTTTACACGAGATACAATCGGATGATTCCTTCAAAAAATCAGATCAGCCATTCTAAGCAAATTAAGCCTCACTCGTATTACTCGTCTTTGTCACCATTAACACCAGACCATATCTTTAGTGTAGAAGCAAACAAAAAAAACAAAAAAAACCGTTGATTCTATCCAGTGCTAAATAAAAAATTACATATGGGTATCATGATCTGCAGATTGTTTTTTCTTCCCCTTTTGCTGCATTCAAAACCAAGACACGAAAAAGGGAAACATGTCAGTTTATTCAAATGAATCAATTTTCCATCTCAAGCATAAGATTAACTCAAAATATAGAAAGTAATTACTCAAAGGGATTTTATTACTTACAAAAGTTGGAGATTAACAATAAAAGTGTTTCACAAACATGCAATATGACCGGAAACAAAACAAAAAAATCAATTTCCCAATCTCTCTGTTTACTTCCCGAGGGAAAAACAAGAAACAAAGACACCAGTATTAAATTTATCCTCATACAAATCCTCAGAAACAAAAAGCTCCACCAAACAGAGTCTAGAACAGCATTCTGAATCAAACAACCTAAAATTTTCCACTTCCAACATCAAAAATAGGAGATTCATTTCTTTAATCTCCGTCATTTCCCCTCCTTACTTTACAGGTAAAAAGAAAAATCGTATAGGCATTACAAATCACCAAAAAGAAACCATTACTAAAGAGTGAAAACGATTAAAAAAGATAAAGCCGAAACAAATAAAGCAAACAGCAGTACAAGTTGTTTTTTTTAATATGGGAATTGAAAATTTCGAAAGCTTTAACGTACCATAGAAGCTCTGCTTCTTTAGATTTGGAGTAAAGAAAAAGAAACCCTAGGTGAATCGAAAGTAACAGACACAGAGCAAAGAGAAATAGAAGGGTGGAGGGAGAAGAGAGAACAGGGAAGAGATGTGTGCTTTAAAGAATATTAAATGAGTATAGGTAACCGTCGTTTTCGAATGATATTTCATTCGGAAAAAATTATGCGTAATTGGGTACTGCATCTAATCTTAGTTACCTTATTTTTTTGCATTATTCGACATTTTTTTATTTTTTTTTTCTTTTTTTATCAATTTTTTAATTTTCTTTTTAGAAAAAACTTGCGTAAATAGGTTTGAAGTTTGAAAGCTTATCCATATTTGTTGAAAAATTTACTCAAAAATAAAAAAAAATGTGAGAAAATAGAAAATGAAGTAACCAAAAATTACTAAAAATAATTAAGTTGTCTAATATAATAATATAATAGGATTAAAATACACTAATTTAAATAATAACTAAAATATTTTATTTTCAAATATATATAAATTCAAAAATTTATGATTTGAATCTACGTATCTTGAAAAACAAAATCTCATGTGTAACAGTAAGCTTTATAGAGTGCGAGAATGGCTTTCATATCCCTTATGTAGCTTACAAAAAACCTGCATAACCATTACAAAGTTTTCAAAAAATAAGTGTAATCCTTACATAGCAACATTTCAAATTGTAAATATGTCGTATTTTTGTCCCTTTGTACTCTTTTTTTTTTCTTCCTAGTTTTGCTTCCAAATACTTATAAGATATAAAATAAACAAATAAACACTTTGAAAATAATACATAAATGTAAATGAATGACAATTGATATTTAAAATGTGTATAAAATAAATTTTATCGATAATATTATATATTGTCATTCATCAATGCTTAGGTGAAGTATTGTGATTGATTAAATTATATAAGTCATAATAATCAAGTAATAAATATGGCATGAATTTTAATAACATATATAATGTTGAATTGATACGATTTTCAGAGAGAGAACTTAGAGAGAAGTAAGAACAATTGGTTGAATGTGTGTATTTCTTAAGTGGTCCATCTATTTATAAAATATTATACATACAAGTGTCGATTACGTAAGATATATACATATATGGGATGTCAGAGGGGTACAAACAGTAAAAAATGATACATTTTTATGATTTGAGATTGACCATAGCTTGAGCTAGTGGTCGACCTTATAGGTAGCATGGTTCTCTCGGATGGGTGTCTGTTTTCCTGGTGTGTTATGAGCACGAAATTAGGTAGGTCATTTAGGATGACTCGTCTTATGGTTCTGGCTGTTGATTACGCTCAAACTATTAAATGGGTTGGGCTTCTAGTCGATCCATATGTCTAAACATATACAATATTTATTTTCTATGTAAGTGATGGCATGATATGTCTTGTATTAAGTAGTGTTAAATATATTTGAGACATTTCCTAAAATAACATCCTAAAGTTTAGGCATGTCTTGTAATTTTAGTATTGGCATTTCGGTGTGCAACACATGATTTATGTATTCTATTTGATTTTTCTATCTATCTTTTATAAGGTTGGTTACTTATATCTTAATTTCACTTAGAATATAGTTTCGTATTTGATTGTTACACATGCTCACCCTCTTAGATTATATATAACTTGCATTGTTGAGTGTTTGTTTGTGTTGCGTTGTCCTACTAGGAACTAGGCGTTTCATCGTGTCAGAAATGCCTTTTGTTATGGTTTTTCAACAAGTGAATTGTCTCGTCATTGTCTTGCCATTGGCTTTTCATTGGATCACTAAGGTGTTTGACACCTCCTCACCATTGTGAGGCTGCGAGGTTGTAATACATCTTTCACTCGCTAAAGTCTTACTACCCACTCACTACAATGGGTGGTGAGTGACAAGCAAGGGTCTGAGAGGTTGAATTTTTCTACAAATTTCTCTCTATTTATTCTTGTTTCCTTGCCTAGAATCTGTAAAGAGGCTTGGCTTGTTTGGCACTAGACTTTCCTAGGCCATTCTTGGTCTTTTTCTTTCTAAGTGTTGGGTCTAAGAAATAATTTAGCATCTGTGTGATGTAAGACATAGGAGAGGAGTCTTTATCATATTTCTCAAAAACTGAGTTAAGTGTTAAAAATGTGCAATTGAGTAATGATTTGTTTAGATTTAAAATGCTTGTTAGCTAGTGAAGAGCCACGTTATTTTGAAAAGTATCTCTCAATGTGTCGTGTGTCATTTGGTAGTTGTAAGGATGTAATAATCTTCATAGGTAAGGAGCCTATGTGGTAGTATTCCATATATCTACTAGATGTTGTGAGATCACAACATGGTGCATAGGTGAGTAGCTTATGTATTTGTGTATCATTTGTCAGTTGGGCATTGGGTGTTACGAGGTCGTAACGTGTATGCATATTAGGAGTATGTACCATCAATAGTCGATCACATCACATGGTCATGGAGCCTAAAGGATGACCTTATATCTACTTGGATTAGGTGTTATATTGACAATGAGTGATGACAACTTAAGTGCAATTAGAATAAGTGTCCTGACTAGTAGAGATATTTGTATTTATAATTTTATCGAGTTATATATTATTGATTCATTTATTAATGAATTTCTTGATATTGAGTGGTTGTCTTAAAAATCATAAAGATATTACCACATAAATAGGGTTTCTATGTAAGATTACCTCATTACATGCTATATTATGTATGATCGTATGTTGTGAGAATACGATCATTATTTATGAATATATTTGCACATATAAGATCTTGAAGTGATTGAAAATATTATGTAGGTTTTTTAGTTTGTTTACCTTATTCACATTATAAGTACTATTTGTTATGTTAATGCATGTTGCTAAACTAAACAAAATTCTATGAGGTACACTATTATTAATTTGTTTATCGCATATTATTTTTCTTATCTACTAATTATTTTTGTGGTGTACTGAGTTAAGCATTTTCTTTTTATTTTTGCTATACTATCTGCTTAATTCATATTGTGAACCCTACTTGATCGAGTTGGAATAAAATTCACAAAAAGATTCAATTATAATCTTTTTACAACTCCTTTGAAGATATTGCTTTAATGATATTTCTTTGTCGGATGTATCCACCCAATCATAGGTCCTAGATACCTATACTAAAGTTCAATGTACATACATACAATTATTTCATTGTATGTAACTCTTAGGTTATAATAACAAAAAAAAAAATTTAATAATATTGAAAATAGTTTAATCAATGAAAATTTAACAATGACTTAATTTAATTGATCGAAGTTTAACTTAAAAATCGTCTAAATTGAACCAGATTTAATATAAAATGTTTAAGCTTAGTTTTTTCTTTCAAATTAGATATAAATAATATTATTTTTATAATTATAAATTAAAAAAAAGATATAAATAATATTTTTTCCATGCTTTTTCTAAATCTAATCCCAACTAATATATTTTTTTCCAAATCTAATTCCAACTATTTTTCAAATCTAAAACCAACTAATATTTTTTTTTTTCAAATCTAATACCAACTGATATTTTTTTTTCAAATCTAATACCAACTAATATGTAACCCAAAAAAAAAGAAAGAAGGAGAAAAGTATTTCACTAAGTTTCAGTAAAATCAAGGAGTGAAATTTACAAGGAGTAGTTATAACACTATGCTTATATTTTATCTTTTATTTTATAAATATGTATTTTTTTTTACTGATTTTTATAAATAAACTCTCCTATTAAATAATGTAAAATTTAAAGATTTAATTTATTTTTAAATACAAATAAGATGAGTATAAAATAATAATAAATAATCGAATAACTGATAAAACTTTTATTCATAGTCAAAAATAAAATAAGAATAAATCAGAGTAGTTGATAACACGTGCCATTTGTCATGTCTTTCAGGAAATTTACGAAACCTTCCAAAAAGGTGAGAGCAACTGAGCAAGCTCTCTAGACGGCGCCGTTTGGCCATTACTTGTTCCCATATTTGGTGACATCTTGGAAGCTTCGTTTTGGTGTGATCGTTGAATTTGAATAGTGCGATGAAGGAATTAGGGTTAAAGTTGCACGTGAGCGGAGCTATTCAAGTTTTTTTGCTCCTTAAAGAAAATAGGAAAAACATGTAGTACACGATTACTTAAAACCATCCTACGTGGCCCAATCAGATTTATTGACTTTAACTTTTCAATATTAAAATTAAGTAACGTTACATTTATCAAATTTTGCATTCAAGTTAAATTTAAAAGAATATAAAATATAAAAATTGTGATCATTAATTAATAAAAGATAAATTATTATATCTTATAAATTAATATATATATTAACTTGTAATAAAATTTATTTTCCATCTATACTGTATTTTTTTAAAGTAATTATATACTTATGTATATAAATTGACATTTTAATCGTGTATAATTAAAATTATAATTATTTATAAAAGTCTAATAATTTTTTTCCAAAAATAATCATAATTGATAAGGCGTAGAACATGAATAATTATTACAATATCAAAATTATGATTAATTAAAATCAAACATATATTAATATTATTATTTTATATACATGTAATGATATAAAAAAATAGAATTTCAATAAAAAAATATACAATATTTTATATAATTAGATAAAATTTTATTTATTCTTATTTTATATATTTTTTATTTTACTTAAAACTAAATAGTTAAAAAAATTAATGTTAATATTTTAAATAATATAATAAAGTAAAAATTAAATTAATATTTAATTTTTTTTAACTAAATATGTTTTTGAATAAATCTTAAAAGTTAAGAAATATGATTAAATAATAAGAAAATTGATATAAACTCATAGACCAATAATTATTAACTAAATATATCTGTAACTCGTATTAGATTATTATGATTATTAATATAATTATCATAGCATGTTACACGTCCATTCATACGTCATGTATGTGATAGCCCGTGACTTAAGGGGCAAATGTATATATAAATTTATAATCAAATTTAAATTTTAATAAATAAATTTTAAATAAAATATTTATATAATTATGGATAAAATTATGTATAAGATATAATTGTAGTTATTTGATTTTAAATTTTAAGTTTTATGGTTTAAAATTTTATTATAAATTTAATAATTAAAATATATTTAAATTAAAATAAAAAATATATAAAATCTTTTTTAAAATAATACTGAAAGATTTTTTTTATAATGTCCTTCTAACTTTTAAATTTTAATCCCAGTAATTAACGTAAAAATAAAAAATAAATATTTTAATAATTAAGATAGAATTTATATACAAAAATTAAAAATTAAACAAATAAATTATACAATTAAAAAGATTCTTTATTAGTGAAAATCAGTAGCAAACAAACATTTCAGGGCGTGTTTGGAAGAAAAAACGGTAATAATTGCTCAACTACTTCAAGAATTGCTTGGGTATCATTTTCTGCGGGTGAAGCACTGTGCTCATTTGCCACTCTGTACACGAAAAATATTTCAGGGCGTGTTTGGAGTAACGAATGCTAAAGGAAACAAAACTTCTATGCTGACTTAAAAGAAATTGTATCCACAGTTTTTTAATTATGCGATTAGTTTAATTTTTTTTATTTTTTTGTAATAATTTAATGTTTTTATCATAAAAAAATAACAGTATAATAAAATTTCAAAAAAATTACTTTTTTTAATTTTATAATTATTATTGTTTATTGGGAAAGATAATTTATAGAGATCTCAATAGTGTTTAAGAATATGAGAAAAAAAATTGATTATTCAATCTTATAATATCAAAATAACTGAAATATTATAAAAATAACAAAAACTTAAACTATTCTTCTTAACATAATTAAAATTTTATAATATCACCAACCAATTAAAAATATATAATAAAAAAATAAGAATTCACCGATTTAAAATTACTTGTCTTGATTCTCACACCATATTACTATCATTGAACTTTTTTTAAAATTTATAATGAATAATTTTAAAATTATTTCTATTTTTAATATTTTTTTATTTTTTATTTATTTATATTTTTTTAATACTTTATTAATTTAATATTTTTATTTTGAGTTTAAATTAATTTTTATTATGGATTAATAAACTAACTTTACAATCAAATGTTGTCTTTCACTTATTTAATTACAAAATAGTTTTTCAATAAATCAGTACCCTACACAATTATAAGGAGTTAAGGTAGTGATTTTTCAAAACATGAGTACCTTTTCAGCAACTTGATTATTATAAAAAAATCCTGAATTAAATTTTTGAATTTTTTTTAACATTTATCTTTTCAAATTAACTTCTTAAAAAATAATTAATTCATAATCATTTTTATTCCAATTCTATAATAAAATAAGTAAACACAATCAAAAAATAATTTCTTTAAACTTATCTTGATCAAAATTTTAATTGACCTTAAACATTAAAATGAAATTATTATATGCATTGAATGCAACTAAAAAATAAAAAAATAAAAACAAAAATAATATCTTAAATCTTATAATTATAAAAATAATACTATTTGTATTAGGTTTTTTTTATCTTAGTAGTACTCTTTTTAACAAAAAAAATTACTAATATGGACTTATACTTTCAAAATATTATAATAATAGTTCCTCATTTCCTTTAAAATACATAAATAATTTAATTTTATGTTTGAATTTGAGATTTCATCGTATGCTTAACACATATGATATAAGTGAATAATAATTGTATAATTAAGAATATTTGATATATTAGTAGTACCACTTATTTAACAAAAAATATTCATGTGGATCCATAGTTTCATAGTATATTAATGTTACTAGTAATATTTACATTTAATTTTAAGTATATTAATGTTTTAAAATTAAGATTTAATTAAGAATTTTAATGTGTGACATATATATAGACAAAAACTTAAGGACAAATTTGTCTTTAAAATTATTAAAAAATAAAAAATAAAATAAATATTATTAAACAAAAATAAATTTAGTTTCACCTCAAAAGCAAACAAAAAAACCACAAAAAGTTCAAAAAGTCTTGTAAAAATCCTATATGAATCGAATTATATTAAAAATGATGGTTTTACAAAGAACATAGGGAGAGGAATGGCTTTACAATAAAAACATAGTATTTTTATTTAATACTAAAACATCTAAATAGATGAGAAGACTTAAGTTCTAAAATCATAAATTAGAGACATGCTTAGTATTGGATATTAATCCTTAATTCAAGGAATAAAACAAGGATCTTAATTCAAGAAATAAAACAAGAAATCATTAATTTAAGGAGTAAATCAAGGAATGCTTAATTTAAAGAATAATTGAAAAAGTAAAATTTCTTTATAAATAGCTATACAATTGTAATGAAAATATAAAGAAAATATGAATAAAATAATACAAACTAGAGAGCTCTTTTGTGTAGAGTTATTTATTGTTTTTTTCTACATGATATCAGAGCAGGAAAATTAATTTGCTTCTGCTTTATTATTATCTTAGCATCTTTAATCTTTGAAATGGCGTAAGATAAGCCGCTAGGATCAGAAGCTGAAAGTTCATCGGTGCTTTCCTTCATGAATATGCATAAGGTGGATTTCAACCCAAATCAAAGATTAAGCTCAGTCTTGTTGAATGAGTTTAATTACTTGCCTTAGTCAAGAGCAGTGTCTTTGGCTCTAGGTGGAAGTTCCAAGTTGGGGTTCATAAATAGAAGCATCGAAGTACCTGATGTTTCCTCACCAACCTATGAATCCTGGCTTAGTAAAGATCAGCTGGTTATGTCATCACTCCTAAATTCCATGGAACATAAATTAGCTGAAATATTTAGTTACTCTGAATCTGCATACCAACTATGGGATATGGTCAAGGAAATGTATGGCAATCAAAACAATGTTGCACGAGTTTTTCAATTAAAGAAGGACATCTCAGATCTGCAACAAGATGGCAAGCCTTTTGTACAACTCTTAGGAAGCATGAAAAGCATGTGGAATGAGTTGGAAATATATCGTCCTCATACAACCAATGTAGCTCTACTACGAAAAAGAGCGGAAGAAGATAAGATATTTCAACTTCTGTCCAGTCTCGATTCAACATATGAAGATATACGATGCCACATACTCATGAATACTGAACTTCCTTCCTTCACCAATGTATGTGCGACAATTCAACGTGAAGAAGTAAGGAGGAAAGTCATGAACAAGGGTACAATGGCTAGTGCACTTGAGGCATCTAACCAACAAGAGGAAGTACAAAGGGAAGCATCCAAACTTGAAGTGTCAACACTGCAACTATACGGGCCATATTAAGGACATATGTTGGATTCTACATCCAGAATTAAAACCTGATTTTATAAAGGATAAGGGTTTATAGAAAGTGAATCGTACTGCACACCGTGCAAATCATGCTTTTGCCTCTACCTCTAATGGGTCTGATCCATTCAAGAAATTCACAGCGAATCCAGCTAAACTCATAAATGAGTTTATATTGTATCTTCAAAGCAAGAGAGGAGGAGCTAGAATTGACTATATGGATAGCATAGAAGAAGGAAACTCGACAACATTGCTAGGCAAGTTTTTGGGTTTCTTGGCAGATACAAAACTCATACCACAAGAGGACATGCAAGGTATCATAAAAGCCTTTAAAACTGCTCTTAAAATAAATATGTTGCATGATTTTTGGGTTGTAGATTCAAGTGCCACAGATCATATGACAAACCATGTGTTAAAGCCTCATAAGTTTGAAAAATTAGCAAATCCTTCTCAAGTTTCAATTGCAAATGGTGAGAATGTAAAGGTTTTAAGAAATGAAAAAATAAAATTAATGTCAGATGAAATTGAGTTGACAGTTTTATATGTACCTTCCTTTCCCTTCCAACTTCTATTTGTAGGAAAAATCACAAATATTTTGAATTGCTTAGCCATTTTTTCTCCTCACAATGTCATTTTTTAGGATTGTGCCACCAAAAAGACGATTGGTGAAGGGTTTTACTTAGATGGTCTCTATTACATATCCAAAAGCAATCCTAGAGGGTTTCAAGCCAAGTTTAACCCTATCCAAGATAATCAATTGTGGCATCAACGTTTAGCTCACCCTTCTCCACCAATTTTGTCAACTTTATTTCCAAACTTAGGAAATGATGCAATTGCATGTGAAACTTGCCACTTGTCTAAGGCCACTACATTGTCTTTTAATTCTTCCTTTTCTAGGGCTAGTAAGTGTTTTGAACTAGTTCATTCATATATATGGGGACCAACTAATAAATCTTTTGATGGTTATAAGTATTTTTGTGATTTTTGTTGATGATTTTTCTCGAGTCACATGGTTATATCTTTTAAAGTCTAAGAATGAAGTTGTGGAAGTATTTAAAGACTTTCATAACTTTGTTAAAAATCATTTCTCCTCTAAAATTCAAACCTTAAGGTCTAACAATGGCACCGAATACATGTCTTATATCATGAAACAATATTTGAGCATTCATGCCATTATGCATCAAACAAGTTGTGTTAGAACACCTCAACAAAATGGTGTAGCTCAACGCAAAAATCGGGACTTACTTGAAAAAACTAGAGCATTAATGCTACAAATGAATGTACCAAAGAGATTCTGGTCCCAAGGGGTTATGGCAACTGCTTACATCATCAATAGATTACCCAGCCGAGTCTTAGATTTCAAGTCTATCCTAGAGGTCATGAAAGGAAGGAAAATTAACCTCTCACACCTTAGAGTCTTTGGATGTATCTGTTTTGTACATATTCAATCTCATCATCGAGATAAATTGGATCCTAGAGCTGTTAAATGTATTTTTCTTTATTATTCATATACACAAAAGGGATTTAAGTGTTATGATCCCCAACTTAGGAGATTAATTGTGTCTAAAGATGTTCGATTTTATGAAACTAACCCTTTTTTCAGCAAGTCACATGAAATCACAAGTCAAGGGGATGACATCTTAGATGTATTTCCATTACCAAGAATCGAACTTGAGGCTCCACAACAATAAGATCCCAACCATGTCAATAATGATACATCTCTCACCGAAAGTAACAATGAAGGGTCTCTTCTTAATGGTACACTACACGAAGATGGTGATAATCAAGATAATCCTCACAATATGGTACAAGATGTAAACGAGTGTGAGATAACTCTTCCTGCTCCATGACGTAATCCAATTCGTGTTAGGCAACCTCCCACAAGACTTCAAGAATTTGTCACCTACAAACCCACACATCACATCTCAAATTATGTGACATATAAGAGAGTGACACCAGCTCATGCCACATTCCTCAACACTATATCGAGTTACATTGAGCCTTAAAACTTTCATGAGGCCAATAGCCAAGAGGTGTGAAGGAAGCCATGCAATAAGAACTTAAAGCCCTAGATCAACACAACATATGGAGCATCACCAAACTGCCAAAAGGCAAGAAAGTCATGGGTTGCAAATGGATCTATAAGCTCAAATTCAAGTCAGATGGATCAATTGAGAGGTATAAAGCAAGATTGGTGGCTCGAGGATTCACTCAAACATTCAAGGTGGATTACAAAGAAACATTTGCATCTATTGCAAAAATGAACACAGTAAGAGTGCTACTGTCTGTGGATGTAAACAAGGGGTGGTCCATGTACCAAATGGATGTGAAGAATGCATTCTTTCATGGTGATCTCAAAGAAGAAGTCTATATGAAATGTCCACCCGAGCATCCTCAAAGAAATGAACTAGATTTAGTGTGCAAATTGTACAAATCCATTTATGGTTTGAAACAGTCCCCACGAGCTTGGTATGCCAAGCTAAGCTCAGTTCTCACTAGTGTTGGTTTCAAAAGCAGCAATGCCGATTCTTCACTATTTGTTCGCACAGAAGCTATGGGAAAATTGGCTATGCTAATTTATGTAGATGATTTGATAATTACAGGTGATAATACTGACGAGATTTTCAACCTCAAACAGTCCCTCAGGCAAAGTTTTCAATTAAAGATCTTGGGATATTGAAGTACTTTCTTGGTATAGAAATAGCAACCTCGCACAAGGGACTCTTTCTTAACCAAAGGAAATATGTCATAGATTTGCTCAAGGAAGCTAATATGAGCGATGCTAACAATCACCAGACCTGACATCACATATTCTGTAAGTATTGTGAGCCAATTCATGCACTCCCTGACACTTGAGCATTTGACCCTTGTTAAAAGGATCTTACGCTACTTAAAAGGATCAGTGGGTCGTGGTATCATCATGAAGAAGAATGACAACACACAAATCATGGGGTATTGTGATGCTGATTGGGCAAGGAATGCAATCGATCGCAAGTCCACCATTGGCTACTGTACATTTATCGGTGGAAACTTGGTCACATAGAAGAGTAAGAAGCAAACTGTCATCTCCAGATCAAGTGTCGAAGCTGAGTATCGTGCAATGGCTTCAACTGCGTGTGAGTTGATATGGCTTAAAGGTATTTTGTGTGATTTAGGTGTTCCTACAACTCTTCTTATGTCCTTATTTTGTGACAATCAGGCAGCCATACATATATCATCAAACCCAATGTTTCACGAGAGGATGAAACACATTGAAGTTGATTGTCATTACATTCGTGAAAAAGTTCAATCATAAGTGATTCAGACACATTATATAAGAAGCTTCGACCAACTGGCTGACATCTTCACCAAGCCCTTGGCTTCTCCTCAGTTTCAACGACTTTTGTCCAAGCTTGGATCCATAAACCTTCGGGATCCAGCTTGAGGGGGAGTATTGGATATTAGTCCTTAATTCAAGGAATAAAACAAGGAGCTTAATTCGAGGAATAAAACAAGAAATCCTTAATTCAAGGAGTAAATCAAGGAATGCTTAATTTAAAGAATAATTGAAGGAGTAAAATTTCCTTATAAATAGCTATATAATTGTAATGAAAATATGAAGAAAATAATACAAACTAGAGAGCTCTTTTGTGTAGAGTTATTTCTTGTTTTTTTCTACACTTAGAAAAGACTAACAGTTCAAATAAAATGTTAACTAAATATAACAATCTAGTCAACAATGCATATAAGTTAAGAGCCTTAACAACAAATAAATAATATATTTGACATGACAAATCACAATAAGCAACAAGTACATAGAAAAATAATACAATACTCAAGTGCTTAAGATTGAAAAACACACCTCGATTTTTCTTAAAAAGATGTCTAAAGTAAAATATAAGAAATGACATACAAAAGATAACACTAAAAAAAATGAGATAAACTGAGAATTAACACAACAAATATTAAGTAGCAAATAGAACATCATAGTAAATCAATGAAGATGCACTCCATATGATATGTCATATGGATACTTTTATGAAATCATTTGACATGATACTCATGAAAAATGTTACAGAAGAAATAGCAGGTTGAAGATTGAGAGATGGTTCATCGGTGTAAAACAACGTTAAAGACAAGTTTATTCTTAATTATTTGCCCATATGTGTGACAAATGTTAAAATTTTAAATTAAATCTTAATTTTAGACCACTAGTATATAAGCAGTACATTAGTAGTCCATACATTTATATCACATGTATTAAGCATGTGATGAATCCTCAATTCAAGACACGAAATTGGATCATTTATATACATTAAAGTATATGGAAGGACTATTATTATACTACTTTGAAAATATAGATCTATTTGAGTACCTTTTGGTTAAAAAAGGTAACATTAAAGTATTGAACATCCTTATGTTTAGCTCATATATTTGAATATTAAAAAAAATATTGGTATATTATTTCATACCGAATGCCATTCAAATTAAACTATAATCATTTAGTTCTGTTTAATGTTGAACGCCATTTAATTCAACTTCGTTCAAAAATATCGAGATGTTATTTTTATCGTTATAAGTTATAAAAGTGTTATGTTTTATAACATTTTAAAAAAAATTACATTTTATTGTGTTGTATTTGACAAATGTAACAAAATTTGTTGATATGAGTTTGTTTTCGAGGAGTGTTAACATTTTTATGGTATTATATTAGTACGTATGAATTAATGAAAAATATTTTTAATTTTTGAATAATTTTTAAAGATATAAAAAATATTCGTATTTTTAACTAAAAAATATTATAAAATTAATTATTAATAATATAATTTATTAATTATAAAACATATATAAAAAGAAATTGAGATTAAAGAGAAATTTTAAATCAAAAGAGAGTATTTGATATAGTTAAATTGTGATTTAAAATAGGCGCATATGTCCCATTTTTTATTTTAAAATAATATTTTAACATTTTTATTAAAGTATACACATATTATTGCTGCATTTTTTAATATATATTTTTTAAAATTAAAGAATCATAATCATATTTATATATTTTTTATTTTATTATGTCCATATTTCATGCCAAATACTTGTAGTATTTTTTAATAAAATGTATTACAACCTTATATATGTTTATTCAAATTATACACATCGTATATTTTACTAACTATGCCATCTAATAACAAAATTGCCATGCATTTTTCAGACCAATTGCAGAGCTCCATACATTTACATCCCACGTGAATAAACGTTATTCTTTCCAGTAGAAAGAAAACTGAGGTATAATATGAGGGAATAATAGCACAGGGATAGTTGAAAGGAGAAATAATTAGATAGAATTATAATTAAAGATTTAGATGAATAGAAAACATGGGAAACCGACATATAATTAAAGAAAAAATTAAAATTGTATTTTCAATTCATGTTGATATGATAAATAAATACAATATTAGATTTTATTTATAGTATCAAAAATAATAAAGTAGATGAAGATTCTCGTAAGTAAGAACAATCGTAAGAAAGTCAATTATTGTTTCAACTCAAATAATTAATCAAGATCTAGACGAGGATTAGAAATGTTAACTCATAAATTCTTTTCATGAGCTCTATATTAATTTGACCAAGTAGGTGTCACAAACCTGAATTAAATAAATAATACAATTTATCAAGAGAAATAGTATGACATATGGTACATAATTAGAATGAAAAGATACTGACTCTTTAAAGACTCACATCAAATTCATATACAGATAAATACAGAAGTAATATAAATCAATAAAGAATCAAGCAGATTAATTTAATACAACGAAAACAATAAACAAAATACAATAGACATGTTACATGTAAAGGGAAAAAAATATGCAACTACACATAACAAATAAGCTTCCTAATTAGAGTCTAGATTTAGTATGTTTGTACATACACAATAAAAACTCAGATTATGTTGATACAACAATCTAATCATGTATAACAACATTGAAGAAATCTAAGACCCGATACATAATCATGTTAATGAGATAGTGACTCCTCGAGGACTCTATCCAAACATACATACATAAGAAATGATAGACACTTAACTAATAATCATAACAGCCGTACAAATAAGCACAAATAGGTAGTAAATAAGCATTTAAAATATTATTAGTAATCAAAAAGAAAACAATAAATATTAAAGGTTTTCTAATTGAGTTTAAACCTCAATATGTAGAGACATACATAATTTAAATTCAAATTATACTATTTAATAATATAGCATGCATAACATTAAATAGAACAAAATAAACATATATAGAACCCCTACGGTAACATCTTCACTTATAGAAAACAAATCACTAAGCAAATAAAACAATTACCACCTTGATAGACATAAAACTATATTACCTCTATTAGTCAAGACCACTGTCTAAATTGTCTATTATTCTCTCATTTGGTGCCTCTACAATGATTTGATTCAACATAAAAACTTGACTTACACCTAATGTGGTGTGATAAGAACTGTAGATCAATAATGTAAAATGAACAAAACTATTAAACTTAAGGACCATACTCAATCATGAACCTTTGATAATCACGTGGGACACACGGTTCACCATAAACCACAATTCACCTACGTAGGACACACAATCAATCTCCATACCGTATACATCTAACAATTTGATATTTCACTATAACAAACAACCCAATCTCACAATGTCTCACACAGAAAGTAAAATAGTCAAGAGCTTCACACCCAAGCACTCTATTTTATCCACAATACTCTACTCACACACCGCTCATAGCCATACGGGCTTCTCATATAAATTCACTTAAAAACATCATCTCGAATACTCACTAATTAAGAGCAAAGTTTTACTCACAAAATCACGAATAAGTCATACCGAACAATGATAAGAGCTAAATTATTCCATTTTTTTATGATTTAAATGTTGATATTTTTGTGAAAATTTGTGTTTATTTGATTGTTTAATCCACAAATGTCATTTCACGGGTATTTCGTGTTTAAAGTGTAATTTCAGGTAAAATCATGATTTTGGAGAAGTTAGGGACAAAGTACAATGATCATGATTGAAAAAAATTAAAAAGAAAACAAAGTTGCAAAATTTAAATCTCGCCGCTGGCGAAAATCCTATAAAAATCATGACGAAAATCTTCCTGAGAGCACAAATTTTGGTAAACTTATCTCGCCGCCAGCCAAATAATTCTCGCCGCTGGCCAAAGTATCTCACCGCTAGCCACATTAATTTGGTCGCCAGCCAAAATCAGAAAAACAAAAATTTAATTTTCCAAAAATCTCGCCGCAGCAAGAATAATGTCACCAAATGCTGAGCAAGTAAATTATGTTTCAAAATTCCAAAAACCTCAACATAACCCATATTCGAACACCTACAATCCAGGTTGGAGAAATCATCCAAATTTGTCATGGGGAAATAATCAAGGGGGATTCAAACCGTCATCATCTTCCTACCAACCCCAAGAGAAGAAACAAATAAATTTGGAAGGAATTTTGGGAAAGTTCATTGAGGAGTCAAGAACAAATTTCAGAAATCAAGAGGCAATCAACAAGGACATCCAAAACCAACTGAGGCAGCTTTCAAAGCAGATTGCAGAAAGTTCTCAAGGATCGTTGCCCAGTGACACAATAAATCCCAAAGAGCATGTAAAGGCTATCACATTGAGAAGCAGTAAAGAACTTGAAATGCATGGGAAATCGGAGAAAAAGATGAAGAATCTAAAGATAAGCCATCAACATCCCAAGATGTTCAACCTTCCCCAAATGCGAAATATGAGCCTTCTATCCCATATCCTCAAAGATTGAATAAGAAAAAGCTTGATAATTGATGAGTGCTCAAAAAGCACTAAAATAACCATGATTTTATGTACATTAATTGATTAAAAATATATATATTTATATGTTTTATCATATATTTATATAAATTTATCTTTTTCGGAATCACGGGTATTTTTATTGTTTTTCAGGTATTTTGGCTTAAAAACGCAATTTAAAGACTCAAAGAGGAATACTTGAAGCAATACATCACAAATATATTAATAAATACGTGGGAAAAGGTCAAAAAATATGGAAAAATTGGACAAAATAGGTCGAAAAGGTCAAAAATGTCAAAAATGAGAAAATCGCGCCGAGTACTTATCTCGCCGCGCCTACCAGCTAAGGCCACAAGTCTGCGTTTCATCCGCTACAGTAGCGCGGCTCTTGTTCATCGCTGCGTCGGTACAAGGCGCCCCAGTCCGTGCGCCCAACGCATTTTCACCCCATTTTTCACGTGTAGCTTCATGACGCGTCATGCCGACGTCATTGATGACCTCAACATTTCCATTACACATTTTTTTTCATTTTTTAACATTTTTTTAACATTTTTTACTCATTTTTTCTCTCCATCCTCACCTATAAATACCCCCCTTTCCTTCACTTCAAAAACACACCTCAAAACACACTTCTCTCTTATTTCTTTCTCTCCATTTCTTAGTTTTTAGTTTTTTTTAGTTTTTCTTATGTTTTAGCTAGTTTCTCTTAGTTTTAGAGTTCTTCCCTCTTTGGGTAGAACTAGCTATGTTTTTTGTAATTTATTAGCTTTTTGATTTAATAAATTGGAGTGCAAATTCCGTTTGGAGGTTTTCTAGCAACGGAATGGCATCAAGTCTAAGGATTTTATTTTCTTTGCGCTATTTTTTTATGCTTTATTCTTACATGTTATATTTAATTTGTCTCGTGATTAAATTTAACTGTATAGCTATTTGTAAACATGATATAATAATAACGTTGTTATGCTTGCGAAATATTAAATAGGTAAAAATCTCTAAAATGAATTGATTTTATTTTTATTCAAGATTTTATATTAAGAATGTTAGAGAGAAATATATTATTTTTCATTACAAACTTAAATCAAAATTAGATTTTAAGGTTTAGTTATCCTATTCGATTTAGAGTAGTACTCTTTTATTTGTTGGTACAATCGCCTCTAGTTAGAGTGAAGCTCTATTTCAAAAGTTTTTATAAGAATTATTATCTCAAAATGTATTGACAACATGTTTTCGTAGTGGTTTTAAAACTTGAAAGTTAGTACTCGGATAACTAAATTCTTAGGTTTAATTTGGACCCCTTGAATAAAGTTTAAACTGCCTAACCCTACCAAAGGTGGCATTTAAATGGTTCATTTTCAATCTCTTAGAAAAAGGAATTAATTTAATTAACCAAATTAGTTATCAACCCCACCCATAGGTGTTAATTGATTTGTTTAGTTAACAAAGAATATCTAACCCCACCAAAGGTGGTGTTCATACAAAAAAGGGAGAATCAATAAATATCAATTCATATCTTTAATAACCTAAATAATACGAGCAAGCATAATTAACTTAGTTATTATATCCATAAATACTCCGCCATTATAAATGAACATAATTTGCATAAATATTTATTGAATCTATGTTTATTTTTATGTAAGTAGATTAAAAACACAAAACCCAAAATATCGTGACAGGATGTTTAGGATTTAATTTCGTTTTTAAAAGTTTGAATAATAAATTAAAAACCACATACATTCCTTCCTTAGATCGACCTTGGGAGTATACTTATCATTTTCTATGAAATGATTCGTGCACTTGCGAGAGTTTTATAAATATAAAACCAAAGTATTGGCAGGATCGGCGATGCCGGTTTTCGTTCATCAAGTTTTCGTTCATCAAAGTAATTGGCGATCACGATTCTGCTCATCAATAATCAATTCGATAAATTTTTGGATATTTTTAAGAAATTGCATATTAACATTCCTTTTGCAGAGATGTTGGAACAAATGCCCAAGTATGCAAAATTCATGAAGGAAATTCTATCAAAGAAGAGGAAGCTGGGAGATTATGAAATTGTCATGCTAAATGAGGAGTGTAGTGCAGTTCTTCAAAGAAAACTGCCACAGAAATTGAAAGACCCAGGGAGTTTTACTATACCTTGTACTATAGGAAGTTGCAATTTTGATAAAGTCCTATGTGATTTAGGAGCAAACATTAATTTGATGCCACTTTCTATTTTCAGAAAACTAGGCCTGGGAGAAGTAAAACCCACTTACAATTAGCGGATCGATTGGTGAAATATCCTTGAGAGGTAATTGAGGATGTTTTAATTAAAGTTGACAAATTTATTTTCCATGTAGATTTCATGGTGCTTGACATGGAGGAAGATAGAGAGGTACCGTTGATATTGGGGAGACCGTTCCTTGCAATTGGAAGAACATTGATTGATGTTCAGCAAGGAAAGCTCATTCTACGGGTGCAAGATGAACAAGTGACTTTTGATGTTTTTGAAGCAATGAAATTTCCAAGTGAGATACATTCTTGTTTTCAAATTAACACTCTTGACAGGATAATCTCAGAAACTTTTGAGGAGACAACTCCATTGCTACCACTAGAAGCTTGCCTTGTGAAATCTGCAAAAATTGAGGAGGAAGATAAGGGATTGAGACAATGTTCCGAATTACTGGCAGCACTTGATGAATATTTGTCCAGTGATGGAACATTCAAGGAGTTAGGAACAAATTAAAATCCAACCTCAGTGGTAAAGAAGGAAGCCGACAAGATTGAGCTAAAGCCACTGCCATCCCATCTAAGGTATGCCTATCTTGGAGACTCAGAATCATTTCCTGTTATTATTAACAATTCTTTGAATGATGAAGAGGAAAACAAGCTATTAGGAGTTCTTTGGACTTACAAAGTGGCAATTGGATGGACAATGGCGAACATCAAAGGGATTAGCAACTCTGTTTGCATGCATAAAATCTTGATGAATGAGGATTACAAGCCCACAATTCAGCCACAAAGGCGCTTAAACCCAACAATGTAAAAAGTGGTCAAGGATAAGATGATTAAGATGTTGGATGCCGGGGTAATTTATCCGATTTCAGATAGTGCTTGGGTAAGCCCAATTCATTGTGTACCAAAGAAAGGAGGAATCATAGTTGTAGAAAATGAAAACAATAAGCTTATTCCAACAAGGACAGTGACTGGGTGGAGAGTATGTATTGATTATCAAAAGTTGAACGACGCCACCCGAAAAGATCATTTTCCTTTGCCATTTATTGATCAGATGTTGGAAAGATTGGCTGGACATGCTTATTATTGTTTCCTTGATGGATATTCCGGGTACAACCAAATTGCAATTGCACCAGAGGATCAAGATAAGACAACATTTACATGCCCTTATGGTACTTTTGCATACAAAAGGATGCCATTCGGTTTATGTAATGCACCTGCAACTTTCCAAAGATGCATGATAGCGATTTTCTCTGATATGGTCGAAAAGTTTATTGAGGTTTTTATGGATGATTTTTCTATTTTTGGCCATTCTTTTGATAATTGCTTGAATAATCTCTCTTTAGTCTTGCAGCGTTGTAAAGACACAAATTTAGTGCTAAATTGGGAGAAATGTCACTTCATGGTTCAAGAAGGAATTGTTCTTGGCCATCGGATTTCAACAAAGGGAATGGAAGTGGATCATGCAAAGGTGGAGGTGATCGAAAAATTACCACCTCCAACAACTGTAAAGGGCATTAGAAGTTTCTTGGGACATGCTGGGTTTTATAGAAGATTTATTAAGGATTTTTCAAAAATAACAAAACCTCTTTGCAGTTTGTTAGTTAAAAATACACAGTTTGATTTTTCTCCTGACTGTTTGAAGGCTTTTAACCTTTTGAAGGAAAAGATCACTTCGGCCCCTATAATTTGTGCATCTGATTGGAGTCTTCCATTTGAGGTAATGTGTGATGCTAGTGACTATGCTATAGGTGTTGTTTTTGGCCAAAGGAAGAATAAGTTGTTGTATGTACTTTATTATGCAAGCAGGACATTGACAGATGCACAACTTAATTATGCCACAACTGAGAAAGAGCTTTTGGCAGTAGTGTTTGCATTTGATAAGTTTAGATCTTGTTTAATTGGGGCTAAAATAATTGTTTATACTGATCATTCTTCTCTTAAGTATTTGCTAGCAAAGAAAGATGCTAAACCGCGATTACTAAGATGGATTCTTCTCTTGCAAGAATTTGACTTAAAAATCCGTGACAAAAAGGGGACCGAAAATGAAACATTTCTTTGAGGTTGAAGGACAAATTAATGAAACATTTCCTTATGAGCAATTGCTTGCTATCCAAATGGCTCCATGGTTTGCTGATTATGCAAATTATTTGGTTAAGAAAATTTTACCTCCTGACATGTCTTATCAACAAAGAAGGAAATTCTTTTCTAATTTGAAACAATATTTTTGGGATGAACCTTACTTGTATAAACATTGTGCAGATCAAATTATTAGAAGATGTGTACCAGAGGAAGAAATGGAAAGCATTCTTTGTCATTGCTATTCGAAGGAAGTTGGAAGACATTTTGGTGGAACAAAAAATGCAGCAAAAATTTTGCAATCTGGATTCTATTGGCCTTCATTGTTTAAAGATGCTTTCAAGTTTGTTTCAATGTGTGATG
Organism: Hippophae rhamnoides; assembly: GCA_033030585.1. Lineage (NCBI taxonomy): Eukaryota > Viridiplantae > Streptophyta > Magnoliopsida > Rosales > Elaeagnaceae > Hippophae > Hippophae rhamnoides. Next base: position 16,762,056 of record CM065431.1, read on the forward strand.
ATTGCCAAAGGAGTGGAAATATTTCACGGAGACATGAAATGCCCTTAAATAATATTTTAATAATTGATTTATTTGATGTTTGGGGTATTGATTTTATGGGGCCTTTTCCTTCATCTCATTCTAATAAATACATTCTTGTTGGTGTAGATTATGTCTCTAAATGGGTGGAAGAAGTTTCCTTGCCTACCAATGATGCTAGGGTTGTGATCAATTTTCTCAAGAATAACATATTTTCCAGATCTGGCACACCTAGAGCAATTATAAGTGATTGAGGTAAGCATTTTTGCAATAACCAATTTGAGGCTTTGTTGCAGAAATATGGAGTAACACACCGGATAGCAACACCTTACCATCCTCAAACTAATGGACAAGTTGAAGTGTCAAACCGAGAGTTGAAGAGGATCCTTGAAAAGACCGTAAATAACTCATGCAAGGATTGGTCAAGGAAACTAGATGATGCACTTTGGGCCTATAGGAAAGCTTTCAAGACACCTATCGGTATGTCTCCATAACGATTGGTGTATGGAAAAGCTTGTCACCTTCCAATTGAATTGGAACATCAGGCATATTAGGCAATTAAAATTCTGAATTTTGATCTTAAGGCAGCAGGTGAAAAGAGGGTGTTGCAATTTAATGAGATGGATGAAATGAGGAATGATGCTTATGAGAATGCCCGAATATACAAAGACAAGACGAAGGTTTGGCATGATAAGCACATTTTGAGGCGAAACTTTGAAGTGGGACAGAAAGTGCTGCTTTATAATTCCCGTCTCAGACTTTTTCTGGGAAAGCTTAAATCTCGTTGGTCAGGACCTTTTCTAGTAACCAAGGTGTTTTCTTATGGAGCAGTTTAGATCAGTCATGAAACAAAGGGAACTTTCAAGGTGAATGGATAACGGTTGAAGCCATATTTTGACGGAGAATTCAACAAGCAGAAAGATTCTCTAGAGTTACAACAACCATAGTAAAGAATGACAGAAAGTCTAGCTAATGACTATAATTTAAAGCGCTTAATGGGAGGCAACCCATCAGATTTGTTTTCTCGTCTTTTATCTCATTTTATTTTAGAAATTTTAAATTCTGCACTTCATTTTATGATAATTTTATTTTTAATTAAATTTGTTTATTTTATTTGTCTTGCAAGTAAAAAAAATCCATTTGCAGTTTTTTCTTTCTTACATTGAGGACAATGTAAGGTTTTGGTTGTGGGTGCGGTAAATGGTAAATCTTTTCTTCCTTTCATTTTTTTAGTAGTTTTGTTTGTATGTTTATTTGTATTTAATTTTGATTTTCCATTTATTTTTCTGCATCTTGATTTAATTTCTTTTATTTGTTTATTATCTTATTTTTATTTATTTATTTATTTATTTATGTTTATGTTTATTTTATTTTATTTTTCTCTCAATTGCAATTTTACTTGTTTTAATTTTCACATTAATGATAATAATGTGATTGTGATAACAAGTAGCTTTTAGAAGACATTAAATTTTGCTTCGGTTTAAAGATAATTTCAAATGTTGATTTTACTAAGTTGGCGACTCTTTTGGTATGTGGTATGATTTGGTTGATTAATCTAAATGCTTAGAGAAGTCTTATGTGCAAATTTTTCATGGACAATTTTGTGATCTCAACAAACTCTAGAACTCATTTGAAAATCTCTTGAGGCGAAATAATTTGGAATTGCACTGTTTAGGATATGTTGTAGGCCATTTTTGGATCGATTGTGCCATTTTAAGCCTACCTTGTTATCTTTATATCACTAGTTACCTCCTTGAACCTATTTAAATATATTGTTAGCCTTATTTTTCTTTCTTTTTGCCTTCTATAACCTACCTTTTATTTAGCCAATATATATATATATATAATTCCTACCTTATTTGTTAAGAGCACTTAATTTTGAATACAAACTTTTCAAGAGCAATTGGAGTAAGGATGGAATAATAATAATAATAAAAGACATCTTTCACATATATTGGAAGAAATTGGTTGGGGGTTGTGTTTAAAAAAATAAAAAAAGGGCCTTCACACTCTAGTAAAATAAAAGAGTGTTAGTGATGGATGTACTAAGGTGAAAGATTGAGGAAGAATTTTGTTTATCTTTGGAAAAATGGGTTATGATGGGAAGAAACAATTTGGGTTAAATGGTGTTACTCTTTTACTTAATTGGTTGTATTTAATCTAATAAGTGCTATTATTTGTATTTTGACACTTCTCGTTCTTTCTTAACCAAATACCTAATCCTAACATTAAAAGCCTAATAAAGTCTTTTTGATCCCAAGTGGTGTATTTTCCTTCATTAGTGGAGAGAGTTTTGAAAAGTGAGCCTATGGAGTTTGAGATTTCACCTTTTTGTTTGTGGATGTTATGCATAATATTATCTGGGCATTATGGCAATTGGTTTGTGGTTTGATGGATGTTTAAGAGTCAATAACAAAAGTGAAATTTGCATTTGAGATTTCTTAAATCTTATGTGACATTTAATTATTCTATGTGTTGTGTGTTATTTACAATTTTTGAGACATTTATGCAAATTAATTTTTTGTGTAATTTTATTGGTTTGAGTTAGAATAGTTATAGGTAAGATGTTTGTGGGTATCATAATTGGAAGCCCTCACGAGACTACAACTCGTCCTACTACGGCCACCAAGGGGTTTAAAAGCTTATTATATACGCTTAATGTAATTTTGTAAATAGAATAAAATTTTCTTTGAAGTTTCTCTTAATGTCTCCTTTGAATTTATTAAATAGATCACTTTTCTTGCTACAGACTAGAAAGAAGCTGGTTGGGGGTTGTTGATAAGAGTTAAATTATTGCATTTTTGTTATGATTTAAATGTTGATATTTTTTGTAAAAATTTGTGTTTATTTGATTGTTTAATCCACAAATGTCATTTCACGGGTATTTTGTGTTTAAAGTGTAATTTCAGGTAAAATCATGATTTTGGAGAAGTTAGGGACAAAGTACAATGATCGAGATTGAAAAAAATTAAAAAGAAAACAATGTTGCAAAATTTAAATCTCGCCGCCGGCGAAAATACTACAAAAATCATGGCAAAAATCTTCCCGAGAGCACAAATTTTGGTAAATTCATCTCGCCACCGGCCAAGTAATTCTCACCGCCAGCCAAAGTATCTCGCCGTCGGCCACATTATTTTGGCCGCCGGCCAAAATCAAAAAAACAAAAATTTAATTTTCCAGAAATCTCGTCGTGGCGAGAATAATGTCGCCGCCGGCGAGTTTCGTCCGAAAACACATTTTTTATGTTGTTTTGTTCCAAAATTGCCCCCCAAACCCTAGATCTATATATACATTATGATGGAAAAAGAGGGGTACGGCAGAGAGAGTAGATCTGAGTTATTTTTGGAGGAGAAAAGGAAATTTTGGAGAGAAAGGTTGGAAAAGCTTGAAGGATCATCACCATTGTTGCTACCAAGTCTTCATCTTCAAGAGTTTTTCATCTCTTCTCTTTAGCTTTTACTTTCTGCATTTTATTTAGATTTGTTATTCATGGATTCAATTGAAATAATGGTTATTCTTATTTCCGTTATGAACTAATTCGTTTTTGCTAAGGCTATGATGTAGTTAAATCAAGAAAAACTGATTTCTTGTGTTATCATTATATGAATTCATTGTTTTCAAGTTGAGTATTTATTTCCATGCTTAATGCTATTAAATTTCTGATCAAGATTTAGATGATTTGTTGCATTATATTGAGGCCGAGAGGAGATGTGTAATGAATGCTTCTTGTGATAAATACCGTATGTTGAATGCGAGTTTAACACCTAATGCATGATGTATGTGGTTATTCTAGAAATTCCATAAATCGTAATGTGCTTATTTGTGATTAAATCTTCATAGAAATATAGTTGGTTTTCATAGATAAGTAATTCTAATATAACTCGAGAGAGTATTAGATAAGTTTGGGTTTTTCAATCATCACTTCTAACTTTGATTCTCATATAACGTGATTTGAATTCGGATTGAATTGATTTAGCGAAATCAAATGCCTTAGCATTTTTAATCATTTGTGAACAACATTAAATTTTGTTATTTGCATTAGTTTTAAGTTAATTTACTTCTTAAACAAATTCAAAAATTCGGTTTTCAAATAAAATTAGGATTAGTCAATTTTGGTACTTAGTAACGTCATTCCTTGTGGGTTCAATATCCGTACTTTTGTACACTTTATTACTTGAACGGTTCGTACACTTGCGAAATTACGCATTAAACAACTCAAGGTAATAGTGATCTAGAAATAGAAAAAGGATATGTCAATTTGATAGAGCTTTACTACATATTTTATGGATAAAAAACAAGAAAATAGAGGGCATTTATATAAGTTACCTAATGGGCGGACCACCTCGCCACGGTTCTCACCATAGCTATGTCGAGGGTGTGGTGAGGTACCAAAAAAACATATTTTTTGCTCCAAAAATTACCGAATACTTTTCATGAATACCCGTACCGAAACCAAGCCAAAAATAGGAGCTACAACCTCGGCGAGCAAACGTGCTCCACCTAGAATGCACACACCAAAAACCAACTCCAAGGTGTGCGTAAGCACTCTTAATCGCATTGTTTCTAAATATATGCGTGTGTACATTACTGATCCACAATAACCTACCTTACATAAAAGAAAAAAACATTTAAGTAAAATAAAACAAACTCTATGTTTTACACACAAGAAGCCAACACACAATCACAAAGGACTACAAGACATACACTAGAATTATAAATTAGTTAATAAAATTCTAAATTATAATCTAAATAACTAACTCATAAATATAAATACCAAATACATAATTATAAAGATAATCAAATAATATCTTAAGGAATAATAATTTCAATCTAATTTAAATAATTATTCTCTATATTTTTTAACGTTTGTTTGAAATGATAAAAAACTCAATTTTTGAGGAGTTGTAGAGCCATATATTAATAATAGAAACTAGAGATATAATGGTAGATCATACTTAGGGTTCGTGATTAAGAGATGATGTGGACGTGCAAACAACAAATTCACCATTAGCACTTAGCACTTAGCAATCTAAGAAGTTGTTGAAAATTATTGTTCAATAATGACCACAAATCAAAACTCGTAAACTCAATCACATTCGAACAATTCCCTGAAGTGATGGTGGCTAGGGAAACTTTGTTTCGATTATGAAGCACCATTACATGTGGTCAAACTCCATTGAAGGTTTTGGCGTGATAGAAATCACTAAGCAAGTATCCTCCTTTTTTTTCTTATTCGATTATGATATTTGTTAAAGAATAAAAGTTCTTATGGACTTTTTAGCATCAATTCATTTGTAAGTAAGTCCTTTCGAGAGTTCGTATCATGCCTAAAATCCTCGATATTGAGTTAAATGTGAGGTTATATTTTTACTTTTGATTTTAGGCAAATAATTATTGTCCAAACTATTGAATTTTCATACTAGTAACAAAAGCATTTAACTTGCAAAAAAAAATAGAATAAACTATAATTGATCATGGTTAATCGAAGTTGAGCATATCGATCGACATATGTAACGTCATATGGTGGTAAAAAATGTGCCATTGAGTAGTCTATAACGAAAGGAGTCTTCTAATTAGTGATGATTATTCGACTAGATGAAAGATGGGGCGTAAAATAGAGCTTGAAGGTTCGACAAAACTATGGTGAATGGGACTTAAATCCAATAAAAAATGGTGACAATACAAAATGGATTTGACTAATCAACGCCCGAAGAGTTTACAAATGAGTTGGACAAATTCAACTTGTTCATCTATCGTGATTGGAGATCTATCTATCGTATGGAGATTTTTGAGGGTGATAAGTGAATGAGGAAGGACTTTAGCTCTCGTGATAGTAGGGTTGTTCATCGGATGAAAATCGTTGATTTTATACTCATCCAATTGGATTGAAATATCCTAATTAACAAATGATTCAATCACCTTTCAAATCCGATGCAATCTGATCTGTAACCTATTCGGATTGAATTTGATCAATCCGACCAATAAACTTAATTAACTCTATTTTTGATATTTTTGAATAAAAAATTTAAATTTTCACATAAATCATAACATAAAATTATTTGAGTTAAAAAACCTTAAAAAACCAAATAAATATATATAATTAATTTCGATCGGATCGAATGAATCGTAGTAAAATTCATCATTCGATCCAAACTTAACAGATAAAAAAAATCCTCATCTGATCTGATCCAATGATAGGATCAAAACCATTAAAAAATTAATAAATCGAATTAGATTAATCGAATGATCGGATTTTTTGCACACCCCTATGTGACAGAGTATATATATATATATCGAGAGAGTAAGGGTGACCAAGGTAATGACGATCTCAATTGGATTTAACATAATTTTTTTTAAATTCTTAAATATTATTTTGTATAGAAAAATAAAATTTAATTGCTTTCGTATCAAACTGATATACAACATAAAAGAGAGACCAAAATGGGAGAATAATAAGACAAATTAACAAATAAAGAAAGATGAGAAACAGACAGACGATTGAAAGAGCAATTAATAATATATTTTCACTTCATTTTGATGTTAAAAATAAATACAATAATAATTATATTTATATAATCAAATGACAAATTAGATTCCTATAAACTAGTTAATTAAATTATAAATATAAATAATAATTTAAATAAACAACTTATAAATATAAATAATAAATACGAATTTAAAAAGATAATCAAATAATCACACTATTTTAAATAATTATTCTATATATTTTATGTCAAAAACAATACAATCAGAGCAGCAGCAGGGAAAAAAAAAATTTCCTATGGATGGTTTTAAAAGCCATTTAGTATAAGAATTTCCTTCATGCCAAACAGGTCAATCCCAGACAAATCTCATCAGGCTTCTGCATCTCTCACGCCTTTCTTCTCTCCCACGCTTTACATACATCTTTTGCTTTCTGTGCGACGAGTTCTTTCCTCATTTTTTCTTCATCTGCATAAGAGCCAAAATTACAAAAGCACTTAAAAGAGCTTGTGAACTTGGGATATTTGATACTCAATAAAACAATGAAAGTTTATTAGTCAACATTTTTTCTTCAAATATGAGGAACATCTGCAACAGCTTTCCTGCTTTTAGTTTGACTATTTTACAGGTCACAATTTCTAAATTTGAAAATAAATCATTCCTAGAGTTATTTTAAACCCTACAAAATACTTAAAACCTCAAGGAACCCAGGAGAAAAAATACACTTAGACCAAATGTTTGGTTTCAAGACCACCAAGCTAACAGTAATAATATACATTAAAGCTCCATCCATGTAAAATCCTTGAATGAATACCTTTTCATGTCTAATAAAACGAAAATGCTGAATCGCCGCATGCACTTTTTGCTCCTGAGGTTCCAGATTTGACTGCCCTCCTATTTTCAAGAAGAGGCTTTATTTGACTGGGTATATCTAGAGATAGAAGTCAAATTGCTAACTCATCCCATAACATTCACATTTAACTTGTTCCTAATGATTCTATACCCCAAACATAACCCACCCTATCCCACCCTAATCTTATTGGGTTGATATCCAATTTAACTTTGAACAAGTTTTTTCTTTCTTCAACAAAATATGTGATTTTTTTAATAACATAATATTACCAATCTTTATGAACAATTAATGGCACATATCTAGACCTCTGAGGTTTTTATTATTCCTCAGCAGGCAATGATTTCTAAGTCTTTATTCAAACTGCTTGCAAGGGTGTATTAGGATTAAGTTCCAATTTATTCTGTATCAAGACAACCAAAGACATTCGAATCCCAAAAAAAAATCAACTAAAAATGACAATATAAACTTCAGCGCCACTCATGTATACCTTCTTAATCTGCCCCCTTGTCCCACTAATATTTTGGATGGCAGCACCTTCAAATCAAGCTTTTTCAAGATCAGAATTAAACATTTTTTGTGAATGCCATTTCCTTGAAGATCTTGCAGGGAGCACCCTCTAGTTTGACCTTTCTTACTATCCGTTAAGCATGGTTGAACTTGAAGACAACTGCAGTTGCTGTGATTCTGAAATCTGACTGAACAACCAAACAAAATCTCATCTGAGAAAAGCAATGACTTTTATAACAGTAGGGAGTAAGAAAAGGCACCTCCAAGACACAACTCAGCTTATTTGATTAATTTACACCCACTACCCCTATCTTAAGGGATGAATTCTCTGTTTTCTGAAAATAGATCCATGATTGAAACATAATTACGAGGAAAAAACCACTCCAAAACAGGTAATTTACCCCCAAAATTAAGAGGAATGAAACCACTGTTTTCCAAGAATAGATCCATGATTCAAACATAATTGTGATGAACTTGTTATTCAAGTACAAATTGCATGGCGTATCAACGGAAAGGAAATTGCACATGTCGAATGGACCAGAGAAGGTAGGGTTCCTCTACAAACCATTCAAGCCAAAATTGATTACTGTTCAGGATGGTCATATTACTAGAGCAAGAATGCTTGCTCCAAAGTAACTTAATTATAAAACTCTTACTTTTAATGTTCAATTGCTCTGGACCAAATCATTCTGGCTCCGTAAATAGAAATTACCTATGTTTCCATAGCATCTTTGCATGAATTGACTGAGGCAGACCATCATTAATAGCACTATATTGTAGTTTATGTTGAATAAGTGTCATTAAATCAAAAGTTGCTCTCGAAGCAACAAACATGGGTGTGCCCGGTGTGGCAGTACCACTGTTCTAAATAAATATTTCAATCCAGGTGCTTAGATATCATCCAAATGAGTTGGATTATACATGTAGCCTATTACAGCAATCACCAAAGAATTGGAGGTAGCCCCTGGATTAAACTGGAATCACAGTAGTCCTTAAATCATCTCTCATTTTATTTCTGAACTTGAACAATCAAAAAGAAGTCAGACCTGATAGTTGGATAAATTCTGGAAAGCAAGCACTTCAGTCTTTGGTCGCAGAAGAGAACCCTCTGACATTGCAAAAGACAATGCATGTGTTCAGGTGTTAACTTAAATCTGTGATGCCTCCGTTTGGATCTTCAATAGCACAGCAGATAATGTCTGGTTACATTCCCTTAGTTCCCACCTTGAAGTCACATCCCCTCAGATAACCATTAACTGTGATATTTCTGTCACATTTGTTATTCATTTGCACTCTATGAGAAGTAACATCTTCAAAACGATCTACCAAAACGTAAAGATGATCAGTTCGCCATGACAAGACTGAAACTTCTGAACAGATATGAAGCACGCAAGATTGTGGGATTTCACATCTTAGAAAAAAGTTGATCAACAGTTGGGAAAAGTTACAGTGCATAGAAGTCATAATGAGATACTAACTTTCCATGCACAAGGCCAGATAAATAGAACAATTTAGCTCCATCATATATTCCAGTCCAGAAACAATGTTTAAGATGCTGCTTAGTTGCCTTCAACTTCTTCTCATCTTTGAACTGATTGAGGTGAGTGAGGACTCCCCTGACCCTCGGGAAACTATGAACTTGCAATATATTGAGAAACTAAAAGGCTTCCTGCAATAATGCCCCTCTTGCAAGATCAGTAAAGCCAATGTTATAATGTATCGGTAGGTTATATTTGACATGTTCGATAAAATTAATTGCAAATTAAGGAGTTAACACATGCATGGAATGGACTTGAGATAATCGAATTTGAAAGTAATACTAAGAAACATTAACTTCCATCTATAATAAGCAATGCCAAATCGGCAAATATGGCTGCAAGAATCATGACATTTACATCATTTGGGCACTCTACAAACATAACCCACCTTTGCTTGCCTATAAATTGAATACAACTTCAGTACCCACTAAAGTCTAAAATATACCTAAACAATGGTAATTGGACCTTGAACCTCAGGTAAAATAAAACAAATTGACACATTTAATTGTGTTAAAAAAATCATGCAATTCACATTAATCTTAAAAAGAAAACAGAGTGGGATGATCTAAAGATATATAAACTTCCTCGAAATGGTGTCAAATGCTGAGCAATTACATTTGAATGAAATAATAAAATTATGCCAAGGAGAATCCATTTAGAGAAAATACAATGAATTTAATAGAATACTGGTCAACAAGAACCTTCATTGTACAAAAAAGGTCATGTGAAACTCTGCAAACAGCTTCTCGAGGGTCAAAAACACTAGCCATTAATAAAAATTTCTCAATGCTTCACATTTTATATATGAGTTCATCTTATTTGGATCAGACCATGTACTGTGTACTGCAGCAAACTTTTCTCTATGCTTCTCAACTTGTATCCTCAAGTAGGGTAAGTTTCATACAGCACAAGCTTGACTGAAAGTCAACAAACTTGAACTTTCCTTCGAAGCAACCAAATGCTATTATGAAGCCATCAATTTTCTTAACTTTTTATTTCCACTGCAACAGGAACAAATCAAAGAGATTACAACACGTACAAATTTTGCTAAAGTCATATTATGTTTGGTGTTTATGAAATTCGAAGTTCAAACAGCCAGTATTTAGCAAACAAGAGAAAAATATACCCTTGTGGAAAAGATGGTAATAACTGCTCAACTATTTGAAGAATTGCTTGGTTGTCATTTTTTGCAGGTGAAGCCCTCTGACCATTTGCCACTGTACCAAAAAAAAGAGAGAGAATCTTAAGAGTTGTTAAGATACTTGAAAGTTGGAACAATAAAGAGTCCACTTGTACTAGTACACAGGCATCAATTTCTATCAGTAAAATTAATAATGTTAGCAATAAGAAAAAAATAACATTAACGAAAAGGCAACCCAAGATCTACGTAGAGTGGTCCATGTTCTTAAGGCAGGAGGAACATAAAGGATATATGTGAGAAAATTACAAGGAAAACATGAGATGGTGACAAGACATTACTAAAGCAGTGAAAGCAGAATGCAGAAATTTCATTCAGATATGGGATGAAGAAATTTCATTCTATATGGCTATGAAGGTATTAATTCTTATACTCATCAAGACTTTAAATTCTATATGGGATCTCATGAAGAAATTAAACTCTATTATGAGATTAAATACAAAAAAATTGGTAAGCTTTGCTGGAAAGGAGTAAACTCAGTAAAGAGAAAGAAAAAGGTCCAAACAAAAGGGTGATTGCAATTTGGATACCTTCAGAATCTTCTTCTACATAATCTCCTTTGAGATATAATCTGTCGTACCAAAGCAAATCTAAGTCTTGTATCTGCACAAAGGCCCCCAACATATGACCTATAATCTTGTGCGTAGCCATGCTCGTCTCATCACAAACTTCTTGGATGGCAAGGTATTGGTTTTTGTGCGATATATGGTCATGATTCACTCCTTTTTCCAAGGTTTGGTTTCCATTCCATTGATGCTCTATACTTTCTGGTCCCATTCCCTGGTATACAGGACCACTTGTCTCAATAAATTTTTCACTCATCACTCTTCTGGAATCAGGAATATCAACAGAATCTACCATGGTAGAGCACCTGGTTCCATGTCCATCAATAAAGATACTTTCTGAATCTCCAGTACTTGCAACTTCACGATTTGGATCGAGAGAGCCAGTTGAGCTATTTTGAGAAATTCTATCTCCCTGTAGCCCATTGTTGTCATCATATTCATCATCATCATCAATACGATCATTATCAATATCACCATCACAATAACCATAATCATCATCACTCTCTTCTAAATCTTCCATATAAGCATCAGTAAAATCTATATCGAAGTCATGGTCTACAAGTAGATCCCCAACAATCTGCTTTGCATGTGCACTGACATTCAATATACACTCTACCTCTTCCTCAATTTCATCCCGCAAGGTGCATCCATTAGGTGTAATTCGGGAATTCCCATTGATAATATCAAGAGTTTCTAATAGAGATTCTGGGATTGAAACCATATCACTGCAATCAAATAGATATTCAGTTAGCATTTTCTTTATTGCTGTTCTAAGACACCTAATTGGAACTTTGGCTTTTGGATCCAATAGAAGCTGAAACTTTTTCAAGTCTGCTGTTCGAAATGTTGTTCTAATTAAGCAAATAGCCTTGGTTATCTGCTTCTGCAACATTTCAATATCTGGTGAGAATTGGTAAAACTCCTCGAGGGAAGAATTATGAAAACCTGGCATTAGCTTCAGTGACAATGCTGCTATTGCCATTGCTTTGGCTAATGGCTCTTGGAGTTGATCCTCTGTACCAAGTTCTGAAAGCAATTGCTTGCTAGTTTTCCTCACTTGCTTAATCAGATAATCTCGACTCCATCCATTCCTGGAGGGCTGTAACTGTGGCATGCTTTGTTGCATCCCTTTTAGCTTCCTGTGCATGGCAATTAGAGTCTGGCTTGGCAGGTCCCTTAGTCCATCCAATATCTTTGCTGCCGCAGCATGCTGCACCTGGGATTTGGTCAAAAACGGCACATAATTATCTCGGAAATTTTGTGGGTCATTGAGAAGTTGAGATAACTGTGAAGAAACTTTCATTTCTTGATGAGTATGATTTTGGCTTCCAAAAACTTTTGGAAGAGATACCCGAATAACCTTTTTCATATTCCATCGAGTTTTTTCAAATTTGATTTCTCCACCTGTTAGTAACATTGCAACCAGGTAAAGGCCCTTGTTGGTAAAATCATTTAGGCACGACAATATTACTCTTGACATATTTGGCACACCATGTTGAACATCTTGATTCCCTTGCTCAACATGACATTCTCCAAAGGCTTCTTCGACATATGATTTTACGGTCTCATAAAATATCTACCAAAGAAACATCAATAACATCACTAGAAAATAACAAGGTAAAAGAAAGAGCAAACCTCTTAAGTAAAAATCTTTAACCTGGAGAAGAAAAAGATCACAAAGCATACTTGGAAATAATAGAATAAAAATTTCACAATAAATATCTAACTATATAGTTTCCAGGTCTGTCTATCAATCTATGAAAGTAATGAAAATTGGTATTGAATATTTTGATAGTAGAAATTGCAGTCAAGGATCTTTTTTCCAAACTAGTTTTTTTTTTCAAATAAAAGCAAGCAAAAGAAGATGACTTACATCATCATCCCTTAGAAAAGATTCAGGCAATGACCTGAGGACAAAACAACAGTAATGAGTTACTATTTAGATAAAGGTAATGTAGACATTGGATTAAAAAATATAAAGAAATTTGAACTCACTCACCTTTTCTCTAAATATCCAGGTCTTTCAAACTGCTTGCGATCGGATTTAGAGATTGGAAGCCCCAACAACCACCTGGAAATAGATTTGCACTGTCATTCTTTAGTTTTACAATTACGAAAATTCCCAAACATTCCATACAAACCCATAAATAGCTGGTAACTTAATACCTCTCAAACTATCGGCATAGAAGAAACAGTTATCCTTCAACAGCAATTACAGATTTACACTACTGAATACTCTTAAAAAAAGTATTGAACATACTCTCAAACTATAAATTCTCTACAATATTAGTTGATTACTTTATTAGAACATGTTTTTTGTCAGAAAGACAAATGTTAAGTACATTTAATTAAAATTTTCCCTTAGTGAGAATTCAGAATTAATTTGAAAAGGTTACAGTAGAAAAAAGGTACGAGGCACAAAAAGAAAGAACAAAAATAATGAGTGAGGAAGATTAAAAGACCTTCTTTTGAGCTGAAGCTGCTTCTCTTGGTGCTTAATTTGACAGAAAACTGACTCGCAATCTGTTTTGAAAAATCTCGTGTTTCCCATACCTACTGCTATGTACAAAGTGGCGGAACTATATTAAGAAAGGCTTTACTTGATCCTGTAAACCACGAACAGATAGAGGGAGAATTACAATATCTGTTATCATAAAAAAAACAATTATTTTTTCAAGTAAAGTGTATGAGAATCTTCAAGTGGTTTGGGTCAAGGACGTTACCGTATCCGCCGCGATGGAGCCAACAGCACACAATTGGCAACTATGGTGTGAGCTAAAACAGTGGACAGACGACAAACGAAATATACGAGGGGCTCAAGGACTGGATACTGACAAGTTTGTGCAAACTACCTGCCAGCCATGGCAGTGGGCAGTTGCTGTTCGATGAAGACGTCGTGAGGTGAAAGATTAGGGTTTTCATTCGAACGCAGAGGGAAGGTATTGGGGAACAATTATAACTCTTGCAGTAGTATAATCCGTTTCTTTTTAGGTTTCGCTTTACAGTTTTAAATTAGGTATTCTCAATTTATTATTTATTAATTTGATAAAAGCTTAGCATTTTTTTTTAAACAGTACATACAAAATTCTCTAATCTCAAATATCATTTAATAAAAAAAACTCCTTACATTTTAAATAGGAATAATTGTATAAATATTTTAAAAATGGTATTTTTCCGATGTGAAATTGAATTTTTAATTTAACTAGATCTCTATCTATTTAACTATGTATATCTTTACTAATCATAAAATGAGTGTTACAGTAATTTAATAAAATATTTAAAATAATTATTATTAAATTTCATTTTAATTAAAATTATAGTATTATTATTAAATTTTATTTTAGTATAATTACGCTGACCATAAAATTAGGGTGAAAAAGTTTATGGATGATCATCTAGAATGCAAAGATTATTCCCTCTTTTTAACTAACAATTAGTAAAAAGTTTGTTCTAAATAGTACATCATAATAAACAGGAGGATATCATGAAAAGAAACTAGTTATCCCTACCCAATTCTTAATTTACCTAAACTCACGTAGGGAATTATAAATCTAGTTAGTCATGATTTCACTTTTAATTGAACTTGTCTGAATTCTAATGTATGTATATGTTCTAGTAACTACGGAATATATCTCCAAGGAAATATTAGAATATAAATTCTTAAAAGACTATAGCATATAGCATCTATCTATTTATAAATCTCCACTAACGAATGCAATGATGGAACGATTAGATGGTTGTTCATTCTATCAAAGTTAATAGTTAAATATCATCCAAAATCTCATTGAAGAATCCCTACAAGCTAATCATCTAGATTTCTTCAAAATGATCCAATAATAAAGCCTTAAACCGTCAAAATATTGTATTTCTCTGATAATTATCAGTATATTTCATTATTATTTCTGTTATTAGTTTCTGTACAATAATTGAGATATATGTATACAAAGAAAACGAAAATTAAACAATAACCATAATTCCTGCATATCCATGTTTTATGGATCCACTACCATTATTGTATGCTCCATGTTTTACTCCATTGAGTTATTGGTGTCTGCCACAACAACACACACCAACACACACCAACACTCATCCTCAAGTTGGTGCATATATGTCTCTTATGCCCAACTTGTCAAGTGAGTTGTAGAAGTTCCTTGCAGACATAGATTTTGTGAGTATATCAGCCAATTAATCTTCTGATTTAACAAATGGAAGCTTAATAATCTTTTCTTCAAGATTCTGTTTGATGAAGTTCCGATCCACTTCAACGTGCTTCGTGCGATCATGTTGAACTGGATTGTAATGATGGCAATGGGTGCTTTGTTATCACAAAATAAGTTCATTTTAGAGTTAGGAGCAACACCAATCTCAATTAGAAGTTTTTTCAACCAAATGAGCTCACATATTCCCTTGACCATTCCTCGAAATTCAGCTTCAGCACTAGATAAGGCAACTACATTTTGCTTCTTGCTTCTCAATGTAACAAGATTGCCCCCTACGAAAGTAAAGTACCCAGTAGTAGATTTCCTATCCTTCATATTCCCTGCCCAAATTAATCAGATATCCAAGGACTTCCAATCGACCATTCTTTGAAAACATAAGTCCTTTCCCCGTGGAGGATTTTAAGTAACGAAGTATTCGCGTGACGACCGCATCCATATGGTCTTCATCAAGCGTACTGACTCACGACACTCACAAAGATACACACAATATCGGTCGAGTATGAGATAAATATATGAGTTTACCTACTAACCGTTGATATCTCTGCTTATCCGCCGGTACTTGGTCCACATATTCTCCGAGTTTATGATTTTGAACCACTGGAATATCGACAAGCCATAATCTAGTAGTCCCGCTCTACCTAAGAGTGTCCGTAGTATATTTCCTTTGGGAAAGACATATGCCTTGTTTTGATCTTGTTACCTCAATACCTAAGAAGTATTTGATCCTCCCAAGTTCTTCATTTCAAACTCATTTGACAGCTTGTTCTCGCTTAGAGATTTCTTCTTTATCATCCCCCGTAATGATCATGTCGTCTACATAGACTATAAGTGGCTATTATCTTCCTTAATCGATGTTTTAGGAAAAGAGTATGATCGTAGTTGCTTTGTTGGAACCCATATTTCTTCATTTGAACTCAACCTACCAAAACCACGCTCGAGGTGATTGTTTTAGTCCATACAATGCTCGTTGTAATCTACATGCAGCTGCTTTCGATGTAACAAGTATATCCCGCGTGGGATATCCATGTAAATCTCTTCTTCAAGGTCACCATGAAGGAAGGCATTCTTCACGTCAAGTTGGTGCAATGGCCAATCTAAATTTGTTACAAGAGATAACAAAACTCTCACAGTTTTTAGTTTAGCCACAGGTGAGAAGGTTTCTTGATAATCTATCCCATGTTTTTGTGTATATCCTTTTGCTACAAGCCTCGCCTTGTAACGATCAACTAACCCATCTACTTTATACTTAATGGAGAAAATCCACTTGCATCCTACCATCTTCCTCCTCGAGGCAACTCGCTAACACCCATGTGTTATTCTTCTCCGCAATGCCTCAAATTCCTCTTTATAGCTTCGAGCCCATTTTGGATCGTATAAGGCTTCTTCAATGCTACTCGGAATTTGACACGAGGAGAGTGTTTGTGCAAATGCCCTGATAGGTTCTGATAATATTTGAGTAGATACATAATTTGCTATTGGATACTTGGGTTGTCGTTCTTCTCTTTCTGGGGAGTATCGATTTGGGGGTTTACCTCGATTGTGTCTGAAAGGTAAAACATAAACAACAGGTGTATCTATAGCATTAGTTTGTAAAGGTGTGATAGGATAGCTTACCTCAGTAGTGTTCTAAGCAGGAGGATCATTGGGTACTAGAGAATGGAGGGGTACATCAACCACTTCATCTTCTGGAGATTCAATTACTACTTCAGCTTCAGTTCTTGGAAGTTCAAGCTCGGGTCTAGATACGGGCTCCTCCATATTATTGGCACGATCCGAGTATGTTGGACTTAGGGGTGTCCATGGTCCGGTCCGGTCCGGTTTTTCCTAAAAAAAATCTAACCGGACCGAACCGTTCATATTACTAGAACCGGACCGGACCGGACCGTTTGAAACGGTTTTAAAAAATAAAAACCGGACCGGACCGTTTGACTTATAAAACCGTTCGGTCCGGTTTATTTTCCGGTTTGGTTCGATTTTTTTATAATTTAATGAAGCAAAATGTAAAATTTTTAATATATTATTAAACGGTCCGGTCCGGTTTGAACGGTTTAAAATTAATACAAACCGGACCGGACCGTTTGATTAGTAAAACCGTTCGGTTTGGTCCGGTCCGGTCCGGTTTTACGGTTTGGTCCGGTCCAATCCGGTTTTTGGACACCCCTAGTTGGACTAGTGTCTAATATTTCAACATCAAGCCAATTTCGTTCTTCACCATAACTCTCCTCCTGAAGAGTGTAATTGGATATCGGTGATGGGAAAAAACATTCTGATGCAAGGAAAGTGACATCCATGGTAGTATAGTTTCTTTTAGTAATTGGATCATAACATCTAGGTCTCTTTTTTTTTTGTACACCATACCCCAAGAATACACATCGGACAAAGACATGGATCCAACTTAGTTCGTTGATTTTTATGAAGGTGGACAAAAGCAACACATGCAAAAATTCAGGGCGGAAGCATTAAAATAGTAGGTAAGGGAAGATGATCAGATAACACCTTTAATGGAGTCTGAAATTGTAAGGTCTTTGTGGGCATTCGATTCAAGATACACAGTGTAGTAACAAAGATCACTCCGATTTATTAGGCATACGTGCACCGATTAGTAAGGCCCGAGCCGTTTCTAAAATATGCCTATTCTTCCTCTCCTGATCCCATTCTCGTGTGGGGCTCATGAACATGAGGTTTCATGGAGAATACCATGGTTGTCCAAGTATGTCCGGAATTGTTGATTAACATACTCCCCTCCATTATCAGACCTAAGTATCTTAATTTTTTCAGAAAATTGTGTCTGAATCATGGTGTGAAACAGGTGAAATGTAGCAAATACTTCATCTTTATGTTTGAGAAGGTAAAGCCATGTCATTCGTGTACAATCATCAACAAAAATAACAAACCAACGATGACCACGATGACGAAATAACCGGGGAAGGTCCCCAAACATCAGAATGTACCAAAGCAAAAGGAGTCATACTTTTATTCATGCTCATAGGATAAGACACCCTATGACTTTTTGCTAGGATACAAGTATCACATTTGAAATCTGAATGTGTGATATTTGAAAATAAACTAGGAAGTAGGTGCCTTAAATACCCGAATGATGGATGCCCAAATCTACGATGACATAGCCAAATCTGTCGTTCCTTGTTACCAACAAGATGTCGTACGTGATTGTCTCTTCCCGAACCGAGGTCATCCACATAATATGCTCCCTCCTCTCCTAGTACCACGCCCAATGATCTCCTTGCGAGAATATCCCGTAAGGCAAAAAGTAGAATACATCAATACTACACAGTTAAGGTCTCAAGTGACTCCGACTTACAAACATTAGTCGGTTTTGACAGAGATGGTACAAGCAAAGTATTAGATAATGATAATGAGGGAGATAAGGTCACCGTTCCAGCCTCCGTAATCGGATAAGTGACCCCATTTGCATTGGCAACACGGCTCCGTCTTGGCTGGGTTGTATTGGAGAGATCGTTTGGGTCAAATGTCATGTGATCTATAGCTCCAGAGTCCAGAATCCAATCCTCTTTATCACTACGAGTAGAGATGTGAAATGCTTTACTTGAAATACATGGATCCTGTGAAGATTCGGCCTGGGAAGTAAGAGATAGTGAGGCATTATTGGTAGCCACAACTGCTCGTCCAGTGGTGTCCCGTTTCTTCCGTGCTGAAGATCATTCCACCATTCTGGATACCCATAGAGTTTGAAGCAGTTTTCACGAGTGTGTTTGGAGTTTCCGCAATGGCCACATTTCATGTCAAGAGATGGTGGATTTCCCGAGGATTTCTTGCTACCCAAAGAGGTTCCTATTTTTGGTGGCATCAGATTATGGTGTCCCTTGACCCCTTTAAAAGCCATAACTGCTCCGGGTGTTGTATCTATACCCGTGATCATCACGGTCTGCCGGACTTCTTCCCTACGTATGAATCCATAGGCTTGTTCCACCGTAGGGAATGGTTTGATTTGAAGCACATCACTTCGAGTTTTGTCGAGTCGTCATCAAGTCCATCAAGGAAGGTATACACTCGATCTTCCCGTACGATGGAGTTGTATTTTTGTATGTCATTTGCACACTCCATTGGATTAGGACGACGGAAATCAATTTCTCGCCACAACCTCAAGGTCATTGTAGTATTTTTCAATGGATCCACCCGTCTGTTTCATACGAGTAACTCGACCAAGATCATACACTTGAGACGCGTCTGTCTCATCATAGAAGGTGGTAGCAGCTGAATCCCAAACTTGTTTCTGCATTGGGAATCGAATAAAATTTGCACCGGAGGGGGTCCATCGAATTGATCAACCATCCTTTAACAATGGCATTTTCAGTGTGCCATCTCCCTAACGGTGGGCCTGCTTTCAACAGGTTGAGGAAAATCCCCATTAATATATCCCAGTTTGTCTTTGCCAGAGATATACATCTCCACCACCTGGGACCACAAGGCATAGTTGGATCCTCCCAACTTGATACTAATGGGGGCAGTCGACGCTTAAACAGGGGATATCATGTAAAGAAACTAGTTATCCCTACCCAATTCTTAATTTACCTAAACTCACGTAGGGAATTATAAATCTAGTTAGTCATGATTTCACTTTTAATTGAACTTGTCTGAATTCTAATGTATGTATATGTTCTAGTAACTACGGAATATATCTCCAAGGAAATATTAGAATATAAATTCTTAAAAGACTATAGCATATAGCATCTATCTATTTATAAATCTCCACTAACGAATGCAATGATGGAACGATTAGATGGTTGTTCATTCTATCAATTAGAGAAGTTAATAGTTAAATATCATCCAAAATCTCATTGAAGAATCCCTACAAGCTAATCATCTAGATTTCTTCAAAATGATCCAATAATAAAGCCTTAAACAAGTTAGATAGAAGACACACAAAATAATCTAGTTGGTTTTCTTAACCAAGTACCGTATCTACAAGTAAAGCAAAGTATTAATTAAAGTTCTTTGTGATTACCCATCACATGATCTTTCTTAACATGGCCTCATTTAAGAGGCCAAGGTTTCCCTTTCTCTAGCAACCGATAATAATACAAGCGATTTTGACCGATTTAAACTTATTCATTTTTCTTGATAAAATAAAAATTCATATGATTTTTGTCAAATAATCCAAGATTGACTTCATCTATTTATATTGATATACCTTGGAATGACACATAAATAGTTAATTTATTACTTTTCTTAAAATAACTTTTTTATGGATAGTAATATGGCCTAAGTAAGGATCGAATCTGTAAAGATTGATAATAATTCTACTTCTAATTACTAGTTTATTAGTGAGTTAATTTAAGTTAACAATAATGGATTTTTGGTTAATTGTGAAAAATATAATAATAACATAAAATAAAGAAAATAGTAAAAAGCACAATTTTTGGGAAAAAATAATGAGAAATTTGTGAAAATGAGACTATTTTTATCACTAATATACAATTTAACTAATCATCTCATAAATCAAAATTAGTTTTTTAAGTTTTAAATTAAATTCATAATTTAAAATCTTTCTTGAAACTCTAACTTTACCTCTAAAAATCATATATCGTTTAGGACTTTTTATATTTTCTTTCGGTGTAAATTATTATTTAATTATTAATTAACTTAAATCCTACGTAATCTAGAATAATGATTGTTAGATTTAATTCATTAATTGTATTGCAATATAAAAATGTAATAATTAAACTAAGTAAAATTAAATCTCTTAATAATCTTTAACATATGCATTCAATCATAATTGTAATTCAAACTCATGATTTAATAATAAATACATACATACAATAAATTAGTTAACTACTTTATTTCATAGTATTCAATGTTTTTACATTTAAACATAGAATTAGAAATCAAAAATCAAAAATTTAAATTAAATAAACCATAACATTAAATTAATTAAATCATAATCTATGACGTGAAAATTATCCACAATATGTTTAGCTAGTTATACAATTCACAAAATCCAATAAATAAACTAAATATTTCATTATAAATAAAAAAAAGTAGAGAAAAAAATCTAATTTTAAAGAATTATTAGAGCCATAGGAATAAAAACATCAATCTTTAACTTTTTCTTCGATCTTCTTTCAAGAATATTCAAAAATAACATAAAATTGATATTTTTATTAAATTTTCTCTCAATTTCATATTTTTTGCTCCCGTTGATTGAGTATTTAAACAATATCAAAATTTATCGTAGAGAGAGAAAAATTAACCAATGTGGTCATAATTTGAAGTTTACGTGCATGATAGTCTTTTCTATATTCTAAGAGTATGCACTTCGTTAGAGAAAGATAGGAAGAAAGAAAATAAATAAGTGTGTGAAGGTGGTGTCGGCATTACATGGGTAAGTATAGAATTATAAATCTATATATATCCTAAACAATACCATTTTTTGGTACTTTAAGAGTATCTAAAAAATTTATACGTCCGCAAGGGGTGGTGCATGATACACACTTGATGTGGCATATTGAGAGCAAGCAGTGGACTACACATACTAATGGAGAGAGTTGCGTAAGAGTAAGGATCAACATGTGCATGTGCCATAAAGTCTAATTGACACGCGGCACGTGGAGAGGGACTAAGTTTGGACTTATCTAAGTTCATTCATAAGATTTTTTAAGTTAATTCACATTAATTAAAAAACATTCAAATTTTTTATAAAAATCCTAAAAAATCTCAAAAAAATGAGAAAATTAATATGTCATAATAAATATAAAATAAACAATTTTAACACCGATAAATAATAAATAAATGTAAATGTAAAAGAATTGATACATAAAAATATGTATAAAATAGTACTTACTATATATCTGAAATGAGCGAATAAATATACTCTAAATAATGAAAGATTTCAAGTATTTACGGCCTCACAAATAAAAAGTGAGACCATTCCACATTTTATTTTATAATTGCATGAATTTTATCAACTAATTCTGAAAACTAACATATCTTTGAACCGCTTGAAATAAAGTGACTTTTACGTAGAACAGAGAGGCACTTCCAAATAAAGGTACGCTCTTATCAAAATAAATAAAAGATTTATCAAGTTGTTCACATGATCCAAAAGATCTCTATACAATTAAAAAGTCTCAATTATAACTTGTAGATTTGACAAACAAACATAACCAAAGACGATAAAAACATTTATAAAAAGAAAATGAGCTTTGTCTAGGAAATTGGGTGAAAGAGCCCATTATCATCTAAAGACCAAAGGTATATATTAAGAAAATTCTTCGTAACACCGAACAAAAGTAAAGATAAATACTTTTATTTTACTAGGTAGAATTGTGTTTAATAGTACATTTTTTTCTAATAAAATTTAAAAAGAAAAGAAAAGAAGAAGAAGTAAACATAAACATGAGATATCTATAGAAGAAAATACACTTCTTAATATTATAGATTAGGATAAAATTTACCCAACATTTAATAAAGTATAAATGATAAGATATATCATTATTTTAAATTATAAATATATTTTTTCAAAATTATTTTAAATATGATTTAAATTTATACATATATATATATACATAAGTTTAAGTTTAAATTACATCTTATAAATTTTTAGATAAATTATATACATATTTTTGAATAATGATTATTATTACCCTTAGTTCTTAGTTATTGTATAATTTATTTAGAGCTCTTATTTTTTTATCAATTATATAATAAATTACTAATATTTAAAATATTACAGTTATTTTTGTTAAAATATTGGTTGTATGTTCAATTTATTATTTATTAATTTGACAAAAGCTTAGCATTTTTTTAAACGCTACATATAAATTCTCTAATCTCAAATATCATTTAATGAAAAAATTTCATTACATTTTCAATAGGAATAATTGTATAAATATTTTAAAAATGGTATTTTTCAAATGTAAAATTAAAATTTTAATTTAACCAAATCTTTATTTATTTAACTATCTACATCTTTACTAGTCATAAAATGGGTGTTGCAGTAATTTAATAAAATATTAAAAATTAATTACTATTAAATTCTATTTTAATTAAAATTATAGTATTATTATTATCTAAAAATTTAACATACAATTAATATTTTAATAAAAATAATATCAGTTTTTTAAATATTAATAATTTATTATATAATTCATGAAAAAATAAGAACCCTAAATAAATTATACAATAACTAATGAAATAAGGGTAATAATAATCATTACTCAAAATATGTGTATAATTCTATTCAAAATTTTATAAGAGGTAATTTAAACTTAAATTTTCATATATATATATGTGTGTGTGTGTTTGTGTGTGTATAAGTTTAAATCATATCTAAAATAATTTTAGAAAAATATCTTTATAATTTAAAATAATGATGTATCTTATCATTATATTTCATTTTAAATTTTGAAGAACTTTTATCTTAAGGCATCTATAATATTAAAAAGTGTATTTTCTTAAATAGATATCTCATGTTTGTGTTTACTTCTTCTTCTTCTTTCTCTTTTTTAATTTTATTAAAAAAACAATGCACGATTAAACACAATTTTAACTAGTCAAAATAAGGAGTTAATTTCACTTTTGTTTGGTGTTGCAAAGAATTTTCTTAGTATATACCTTTAGTCTTTAGATGATAATGGACTCTTTCACCCAATTTTCTAACCTAGGGTATATTCTACATCGACTCACTTTCTCTATATAGATGTTCTTATCATCTTTGGTTGTGTGCTTGCTCATCAAATCTACAAGTTATAATTGAGACTTTTCAATTGTATATGTATCTTTTGGATCAGATGAACAATTTTGATAAATCATTCATTTACTTTTATAAAAGCATATTTTTATTGGCAAAATTTTCTTGTTCTACTTAGAAGTCACCTTATTTCAAGTCGCCCGAAGATATGTTAGTTTTAAGAATTATTTAATAAAATCCATGCAATGATAAAAATGTAGAATGGTCCCACCCTTTATTTGGCAGGACGTAAATATTTGAAATCTTCTATTATTTAGAGTGTTCCTCTACTCCTTTTAGATATATAATAAGTACTATTATATATATATTTTTACGTATCAATTATTTTACATTTACACTTATTTATTGTTCACCTATGTTAAAATTGTTTATTTTGTATTTATTGTGACATAATTTTTTTTTATTTTTTTGAGATTTTTATGGAGTTTTTGAATTTTTTTTGGATCAAGTAAATTTACTTAGAAAATCTTATTGTTGAACTTAGATAAGCCCAACCTAGTTCCTTTCAACATGGCACATGTTAACTAGACTTTATGGCATGTGGTACCTGTTAATCCCAACTGCTATGCAACTCTCTTCATTAGTATATGTAGTTCAGTGCTTGCTCTCAGTATACCACATTAGGTGCATATCATGCACCACCTCTTGCACACGTGTAAAATTTTTAAATACTCTTGGAATACCAAAAAAATGGTACTCTTTAGGAAATATATAACTTATACCTACACAT
The DNA here is from genome assembly GCA_033030585.1 of Hippophae rhamnoides. NCBI lineage: Eukaryota > Viridiplantae > Streptophyta > Magnoliopsida > Rosales > Elaeagnaceae > Hippophae > Hippophae rhamnoides. The sequence goes on from CM065431.1 coordinate 16,786,897, forward strand.
GTATTATTGACCCCACCTTCTTCACACTTATTTATTTTTTCTTTCCTCATCTCTCTCCCTAATGAAGTACATACTCTTAGAGTATAGAAAACAATATCATTCACGTGAACTAATTTCTCTCTTTCTATGACACATAATATAATGGATAACCTAATTTTTCAATTTAAATATTCAATCAACACCCTTTTAAAAAAGAGAGCTGCCAAAAAATATGAAATTGAGAGAAAATTTGATAAAAAAAATCAATTTTTATGTCATTCTTGAAGGAAGATTGAAGAAAGATTGATGTTTTTGGTTCCTATGGCTCCAATAATTCTTCAAAATTAGATTTTTCTTTCTTTACTTTTTCTTTATTTATAATGAAATATATTTTTTTGTTTATTGGATTTTGTGAATTTCATGGCTAGCTAAATATATTGTGGATAATTTTCACGACCTAGACTATGATTTAATTAATTTAATGTTATGTTATGTTTTATTTTAATTTTAATTTTTAATTCTTAATATATCTAATTTTATGTTTGAATATCAAAACATTGAATGGTATGAATGAAGGTGGTCCACTAGTTTATTGAATATATGTATTTATTGCTAAATCACGAGTTTGGATTGCAATTAGGATTGAATGCATATGTTAAAGATTATTAGAAGATTTAATTTTGCCTAATTTAATTATTACCTTTTTATATTATAATACAATCAATGAATTAAATCTACCGATCATGATTCTAGATTATTCAGTATTTAAATTAATTATTAATTAAATTATCAATAAAAGAAAATGTAGGAAGTCTTAATCAATATATGATTTTTAGTGCTAAAGTGAGCGGTTTAAGAAGGATTTTAAATTATGAGTTTAATTTAGAACTTAAGAAACTAATTTTGATTTATGATATTATTAATTAAATTGTAAGCTGGTGGTCAGGATGGTCTCATATTCACATATTTCTCATTATTTTCTCCCAAAAATTATGCCTTTTACTATTTTCTTTATTTTATGTTATTTTTGTATTTTTCACAATTAACCAAAAATCTACCATTGTTAACTTAAGTTAACTCACTAATAAACTAGTAATTAGAAATAGAATTATTACCAATCTTTGCATATTCAATCCTTACTTGACCCATATTACCATTGGCAAAAATTATTTTAAGAGAATTAAAGAATTAACTATTGATGTGTCATTTCAAGGTGTGCCAATATAAATGGTTGAAGTCAATCTTAGATTATTTGACAAAAATCATTTGAATTTTTATTTTGTCAAGGAAAGCTAATAAGCTTAAATTGGTCCAAGTCACTTGTATTATTGTTGTCTGTTAGAGGAAGGGTAACCTTGGCCATGTTAAGAAATATCATCTTATGGGTAATCACAAGGAACTCTAGTACTTTGCTTTACTTGCATAGATAGTACTTGGTTAATAGAGAACCCATAAGATTATTACGTATATCTTCTATCACCCACAAAATTATTATGTATGTCTTCTATTTAGCATGTTTAAGGCCTCATTATTTGACCATTTTAAAGGAATCTAGATGGTTGGCTTGTAGGGATTCTTAAATGCGATTTTGGACAATATTTAGCTAATAAATCCTCTAATTGATAGAGTAAATTACATTCGTTAGTGGGGATTTACAGGTAGATGGATGCCATATGCCATAGTATTTTAAGAACTTCTATTATGATATTTCCTTATAGATTTATTTGATTGTTACTGTAATAGATACATATACTAGAATTTAAACAAGCTCAATTAAAGGCAAAGTAATGACTAACGAGGCCTATGATTCTCTATGTGTGTTTGGGCAAATTAAGAGTTAGGGTAGGGATATTTAGTTCCTTTACATCATACCTTCTTGATCCCTCTTATTATGATGCACTATTAAGAACAAACTTTCCACTAATTGTTAGTTAAAGAATATGGGGTAATCCTTTCATTCTAGATTATCATTGTAGGATTTAGCGGATGAAATTATATTTCATCTTTATTTGAATTATCATTTTGCTGGTGCACTTTAGGACTTTTTATACTCCTTTTTTGGCAGACAATCTCACACAAATGTTTTCATCCTAAATTTATAGGTAGGCATAATAATACTAAATTTTGGATCATAACTTTGCAGTCTATAGAAATCATGGATTATCTCAACCATTTGGATGATTTAGACATCAAGAAATTATTGTCGCTTTGAGTTTTACATTTGTCACAATTTGACGATTTATTTTTATACGAGTTAGGGTTGAGTCGTTAGAGAGTTTGTATCTCCTTACTCGGGTAGAATACTGTGTTGTGGACTCTTACAATTGGTATCAGAATGGATGCATCCTTTTTTGGCTTAATTTTTCTGGTGTTGATTTTGTCAACTTGCTTATCATACACACACACTTTCTCTTTAATGGATTCAGGAGAATGATGTAATGTAGGGAAATATCCACTCTTCAATAAGGTAAATTATGCCTATTAGCAATCAAAAATGAAGGTCTTCTTATGGTCCCATGGAGATCGTGTATGGTTCTTAATTGAAAATGGCTAAACGTATTCAACTAAAACCCCACTTGATAATATTGTGATTCTAAAGCTAATGATTGAGTAGACTAAGGAAGAATCTAAGGAGTCTGAATGGAACAGTATGAGTCTGTATGCTATCATCAGGGCTATGATGCTTGATGAGTTTAGAAGGATTCAGAGTTGTATAATTTTCAAAAAGTTAGGATAATCTTGAGACAACTCATGAAGGTATATCTGCTGTTAAGAGGTCTAGAATACTAAAGTTAGATAGAGACTTTGAACTGTGCATTATCCAAGATGAGACTTTTGATAAGTTTTATACACATTTCTCAAACATTGTAAATTATTCATACAACCTAGGTATACCCATTAGCGAAGAAAAATAGATTGAAAAGATCATTACCAATCTATAATATTGGTGTCATGCTAAAATTGTAGTACTTGAGTAATGTACAAACTTGGTGAGCTCACAGTGAATGAGCTAATTGGTGATCTACAATTCTTCGAACTACATCACTTATTGTCAAGACAAGAATAAATTGCTTCCAATAAGACAAATAACTTAGCTCTCAAGACAACCAAGGGAAGTGATCTGAGTAAAGGCCACTTGAACAAGATCAAATGCTTCGAATGTGATTGACATGGACACATTGATACCAATGTTTTTTAGAAACAAAAATGCACGAACAAGCATCTATGAAAGCTAAAGTTACTATTTTTGATAGTACCAATGGTAATGATGAGGATGGAAATAATTATCTAGCCTTTGTGGTTTCGAGTAATTTCGTTGATCCTCTAACTATTGCCTAAGATATTCAAGAGGTTATAGTTGATGATGATGATGAAGATTGAAAGTTTATAAGATATGGACCTAATTAACCTAGAGAGGATAAATATGTTATTTTTAATTATTATCAATTTATAATTAAACAATCTAAATAAAGCGATATGACATGCAATCGCATGTAAGAATAAAGTGCATAAATAAAATAATAACACACGATATTTTAAGGTGAAAAAACCTAGGCCATATTCATGGCCTAAGAGTAAAACTATCGGTCTATCAAATCACCTAACTTTTCACTATGAAAACCAAATTTTAAAGTTCAAACTTGGTCTTATGCTACCCTCCCTAAGATAATGTCCCAATGTACTTTACTTACAAGCCCCTGCTTCATTTTCACAATTTCTAATATTAGCATGAACGGTTTCCAGACCAATGTTCCAATAAACTTCTCACCAATCAGATACTTTTACAAATGAATTGTAAAAGGGTTAGCACAAAATCACAAGTGACTATGTGTGTTCAATATTGAATTTTATAATGAATAATCCTAATTAGATGATTCAAAACATATGTCACTTAAATCAAATCAATTACATATTTTAGAGAAAAGGACTAAACATAAGTTAAATAAAAATAACTTTTTCAAAATTTAATAATCAAATCAAATAATTATGATCACATATAAAATTATTTAATTTAAACATGTAAAATATTAATCAAGAAAAAACTATATAAAGATAAAAATAACAAACAAATTTATTAACAAATACCTCTAATATAATATCAATTTGATATTAATCAAAATATTTGATCATTTTAATTCAATTATTATCTTTTATTAATTATTCTAATATTAACTCTTTGATATATATATATATATATATATATATATATATATAATATTAACTCTATGGTTACTACCTTCATTCTAATATCTACCACAAATCTCATATACATATATATATATATATCATCCAGCGTTGCTCTTCTAAGAATAGTTTTCTCTCTCTCTCTCTCTGTAATTGATGCTCTTCTAAGAATAGTTTATTTTTCTTTCTGTAATTTGCGACAGATTCGGATGGCTCAGCAACACGGTAGACCCTTAATAATATAAATTGTTATTTTTAAGACACAATATTAAAAACATACTTAAGAAATAATTAATTAATAATTTTATAAATTGAATCAAGTTTAAATATTTATTTAAATAACAAAAATAATTTTAAATTTATAAACATGTCCTATTAAATGTATAAGTACAATCTTATTATCATAATTGTAAAATATATACTTGAAGTATGACTATATGAAATTTTAACGTTTTTTCGACTTTGTTTGATAGACTTAATAACGAGCTTAAAAACAAGTTTACGTGCAAATATTTTGTCCACAAAAATAACCATCACTCGTAGTCCTTACAAACTCTCGCTTTGATATCTTCGTGTGACAAAACCTCTTACTCACTACATGATACTTATAGGAATAAGATAAAAATATAATGATATCCTAGACTCCATAGTGAAACTATCCTATAGTCCGATAAATCTATTTTTGTTACAATTTGACAAGCTTGTAAGTAACTAAAATGATATATACAAAGCATATATAGGACAACTTAACTTGAAAGCTTCATTGTACATTAGTTCAATTTATATAAAAATAAGCGAAGAGTAAATAATAATCATGTAGTATATGTATTCATACCAATAAAGCTTAACATAAGACAAAATGATAGAAAACATTCTTATCCTAAATATGTTATCCTCCTATAAGTGTAACACAATAAATCATGAAACACTATTTCCCCCTTTTTGACATACGAGAAGAACAAAGCATTGGACAAAACAATTGAACTAAAATCTCTTTAAAAATAAAAGAGCAATATAAAAGTAGATTAAAGCAAAAGTGTAATGTAGTTTAAACTCCCCATAAGTTCTATGACTTCCTAACTTAAACCAATTAAAAAGTTAATAAATAAAAAGAATATGCAAATGAATAAAAATCTAATTTTTTTATAAATAGCCACATAGGATATTAAATTCATTTAATCATAAATAAGCACACAACTAATTGAGAACTCATTATTTCTTTTATCTCAAATTTTGATTATTCATTGTATAAATAAGTAAGTATAGTAGAAGAGATACAAGCACACTTTGCATATATAATAACATATTGACATTTACTTCAAAGGAGTATATATGTTTAAACTTCACAAATATACCAATTAAGTCATTTATGATAAATTAAGAAAGATTCAAAAGAAAAAATGTCACATATGGTATAAAATTATAGTTGAGTCTTCAATCTCACAAAATACAATATATCTACCAAATGAAGACTTATTATTTATGTTTTGTAAATGAGGCACATGATTATATTTTTTTTCTTTAACCTCCATTGTCCCTTTCTTTTGGTGCATTCTAAGTACAAGTTTTATAAGTAGTCAATTTTTGCACAATCTTTTTTTTTTGCACAAGTTGTAAACTTAGCATGATGATTTTTACACTAGTTGTGAGGTAGCCCTCTCCGTTCACTACGGTAGCTTCATACATCACAACACGTAGCTTTCTCAATATTAGGGCCTCTATACGATAAAATTTTAGAAAGTAAGAAATAGAACTCAACACAATTTTATAGTCAAGATTAGTTAAGGTCCTAGAGTCTTTCAAGAGAATTCATAAACTTCAAGCATAGCATATATATATATGTGTTTGTGAGTGTGTAAATAAGTTCATGTCAAAATTGATTATCATGTGTACAAGAATATGTGTGTGCATAAGTCAAAATTGTAGAATAATTTAATGCAATAAATATCAAAATGAGTTAAGTAACTAAAAATAAGGTTATATGTCTATAAGTGTTGAATAAGTCTAATACCGTGTTGGTCAGCTAATAATTCTACTTTTTTGTAAGTTTAACTAATAAATAAAATAAAGACAATTGATATAGCTCAACTATGGTCATTTAAGCATTCTAACAAAAATACTTAGATGAAAAAAATAAAATACGGTCAAGTGACCAGGAAAAAGCAATATTTTCTAACCCAAATTTTCTTCCATTTTGATTTCTCTATATCATTGGATTGTGACTCAACTATCTTAGGTTTCATGGGTATATTCTTGAACTTAGTTGTACTTTTCTCATTCATCCTAAATAAAGATGCAGTGTGTATAATAGGATGTTGATAATGAGTCCTAAAATTAAAAGTATTGAATTTTACTTGTCTCTTTGAACGTGTGACTGCATGCTTCCTAGTAGAATTTTTAGACACTTTATTATAATTTCCATTCATCCTTAAATATGATGTATCATGTATAGATGGATGATGCTATGATTCCTACTATGTGAAACATGGAAAGAATCATGAAGTCAACAACATTCATCAGAAATCTACATTTTGGTCTTATATAGCCTTTCCTACCATAATGATGGCCATTAGGTATAAACTTAACACCTTTTTTCTGAAATAGGGGAAATAGTTCTTTGTATATAAGTAGTAACAATAGGAGTAGAGTTTAAAGGCCTTATAAATGTGGTTTTTGATGCTGAAGATGTTGACTGTTCATCTATGTATCCAACACCTCTCTTATCTCTATATGGCTTTCCATAGTTTAGGACTTTGGTCAATTTTTTAGTATCTATGGTCAAATTCCTCATTATCTCTATAGCAATACTAAGATCTTGCCTAAGCTTTTTGTATTCCTTATTGGTTTCTATAAGACTCAGATTCAGGGCATTAATATGTTCAGACAATTCCTTTTTATCTTTCTCTAGGCTAGAGGAATTTGTTTTGTGAACATTGATGATATCATTAAGTTTAGTTACTTAAACAAGTAGTATATCTTTTTGACAACTAGACAATCTATGAATAATTCATCATAATTCGATATATTAAACTTATATAGTAAGAGAGAAAAGTCTACTTCCTCATTTTTTTATCCAAGTTAGAGTCGGAGTCATTGTAGTGTGCTTTAGTAGTTGTAGTGAAGGCACAATAGTTACTGTTATAATTCTTTGATGTACTATCATTATCTTGATCATTTTTTGTGTTACTAAGTATATCATTAAAGGAATTTTCAACTTTCTTTTGATTGTACGCATATTCTGCAAAGATATAACCAAAGCCCTCCACAAGCAAAGCATTGAGGACTAGTGGGCTTAGTTTTCTTACCATCAAAGCTAGGAGTCTTGATTTCCCTTGAAGTTTGGTCCCTTAAACTATTGGATTATCCCTTGTTAAATTTATTATTCGATTGACCTTTCCTTTTTAAGAACTTCTTAAATTTTCATGCTAATAAGATTAGTGACTCATCATTCATATCCTCATAACTATTAGAGATGTCCTTTTTAGAGATTTTGAATGTTTCATCCTTGTTTTTCTTAGGTGGAAGAGTAAGCTCATATGTTTAGTTTGACTCGACACGTTCATTAATATTTAGTGTGTTTACATTCTCGCTTTCCTTTATCACTAAACTTTCATCATGTAGTCTACTGTTAATGAGCTTAGGAGTTTGCGTATTTGTATAGGTTGTGAAATTTTCTCACCAATGTTAGAACAAGCATTAGTGATATCACAAAAGTGTGCATAGAATTGACCAAACGTTTCAGTGTTTCTCATTTCAATGGAATCAAACGCATATGTTAACAATCTCAATTTTATTTATTTCACTTGGGAAGTTCCCTTATAAGCAAGAGCAAGTGAATTCCTTGCATCTTTAGTAGTCTCATAGTTGGATATATGATGGAACTCATCCATCGACACTGCAATAAATATTGAACTTAGATCTTTTTGTTTTGTCTTACTAAGGGTGCGTTCTTCAGTGGTTCAATCTTTTATTGGCTTTATGGTTATTACACCATCTTTCATTACCAAAGCCAATTCCCAGCCATCAAGAATACGATCTCATACTTTTTCATCTTGTTTGAGAAAGGCTTGCATGTGATCCTTCTAGTAAGGGTAATTATACCTACCAAAGAATATGGGTTTAACAGATGACCCACATTCTTTCATTTAGTCCATAAGTAGAAGTGTGTCCTTAAGAATAAAAATCACCAAGTGTGTTTAATGTTTTCTCTGATACTAATTGAAAGTTTATAAGATACATACCTAAATAACCTAGAGGGGTGAATATGTTATTTTTAATTTTTATCAATTTATAATTTAATAACCTAAACTAAGCAACCTCTAATGCAATCACGTATAAGAATAAAGTGCAGAAATAAAATAATAACACATGATATTTTTAGGTGAAAAAATCTAGGCCATAACCACGATTAAGAGGAAAACTACCAGTCCACTTCACTTTACACTATAAAAACCAAATGTTAAACCTACAATACTTCCCCAATGTACTTTACTTACAAGCCCTTGCTTTATTTTTATAGTTTCTAATATTAGCATGAGTAGTTTCAAACCAACGTTCCAATAAGCTTCCTGCTAATCAGATACATTCACGAATGAATTGTAAAAGATTTAGCACAAAAATACAAGTGCCTATGTGTGTTTAAGATTGAATTTGATAATGAATAATCCTAACTAGATGATTCAAAATATATGTCACTTAAATCAAATCAACTAGCAAATTTTAGAGCAAAACGACTAAGCATAAGTTCAATAAAAATAGCTTCTTTGAAATTCAATAATCAAACCAAATAATTATGATCACACATAAAATTATTTAATCTAAAAATGTAAATTTTTAATCAAGAAGAAACTATATAAAGATAAAAATACCAAAAATATTTACTAATAAATACCTCTAGTACAATATCAATTTTGTATTAACCAACCTATTTAATTACTTGAATTCAATTACTCTCTTTTATTACTTTACTACAGATATTAATTCTTTGGTTGCTGTGCTCCAAAATATATATATATATATATATATATATTACTTATGTCATCTAGTGTTACTCCTCTAAAAATTGTTTTTTTTTGTTTTTTTTTCTTTATGTAGTTTAGACTCAGCAACACTGCAAGTCCTTTCCATACAACCACTCCCTTTAACTTTTACACTATGTATATATATATAAGTGATAATGATGACCTAATAACATTAGGGTTAAATTATTTTGGGCTCAATTATTCAAATCCCATTTAAAGTCTTAATAATTTAAAACAATTATTTTTAAGACATATCCTTAGAATATTAAAACACATTTAAGAAATGGTTAATTGGTAATTTCATATATAGATTCAAGTTTAAATAAATATTATAGCAGAAAAAATAATTCTAGATTTATAAACATGTGTTATTAAATGTATGACTGCAATCCTATATGTCATAGTTATAAAAGACATACCTGAAGTATAACAATCTGAAATTTTGATGATAGACTTGATAGCAAACTTAAAAATAAGTTTACATGTAAATATTTTGTCAAAGAAAATAGACAATACTCATAGTCCTTATAAACATGAGCAAGATGAATTTCTTAATTCATACGATGCTCTACTGTTGGAGCCTATTAAGTCTGAAAAAGCTAAGAATCAGGCTATGAAGAGCCTTGATGAAAAATAACACGAGGTTAATATGTTGAGGAAAATCGTAGAAGAAAGGAAGTCTTAAATTGATGATCAACAACATGATCTCACAAGTAGGTGTTAGATCATTCAAAAGAGATATAATGATTTGCTTGAAAAGTTTAAAGAAAAACATGAGAAAGTAAAGAAGCTTGATGAATAGTTAAAGGTTTTTGCTTCAGGTAAAGCTACTCAGCTTTTTATGAATCTCAAACTCATTGATTATGAAAAGAATAAAGTTTAATAGTTAAAAAGGTAGATTATTATTCTTGAAAGCATAAAAGATTATTCGGCTTACTTACTTACGAAAAAAGAAATTGAGATTGAAAAGCTGCATAAGAAAGTTGGAATTCTTTATAATTCCTCTTTTATCTTGAATCCTTTCTTAAGGAAAATGAAGATTTGATTATAGCTTTAAGGTATAAAATAATTGTTAGTAAGAAGCAATTGGTCCTTTCTACTAGTACGAACAACAATATGATGACTTGCTCCAAGAATTTAAATGAAATTCTCGATAGTGTAAAGACATTTGGTAACACAAATGGCATTGGTTATAGTGAATGAGTTTCAACATCTAAAATGAGTTATACTAAGTTTACCAAAGCTTATAATCAATACCTAAAGTTGAAGTCTGCTACCATCGATCCAAAAAGTAAGTCTATTGTGTCTTTCTAGCCAAATTTTCCTAGCAAGGTGAACCTTTCACCTAAGGCTAGAACTTCTCATTGTTCCAGTGATGGTCTATTGCCTATACCTCATATTATTCCTACTTGTCACCACTATGGTGAACTTGGGCATTTGAGACCACATTGCAGGATATTGACTTCTCATCCTTGTTTGAAAGTCAATGTGATTTCTTCTCTTTACCATACTATTTCTCGAGATTAGGGACCCAGATTATCTAACTCCAATGTTCGTGTTTGTTATTTAATTTACATAAGAGTGTGATTAGGTTAATTACTATATGATGTGTAGTTTACTTGAGAGAGCAATACATGTAAGGTTAGATTGAATTAATCATGTAATTAATTGATAATTATATTGGGAGACTTTAATGATTCACATGTTTAAAAAATTGTAGGATTAAGTATTTCAAGATATTTTCTCATATATCTCTCTAGTTGTCAAATCTAAGTTAATTAATTATTACTATTTATTTTTAGTTCTTTTAATTTTTTTTCTTAAAACATTAAAATACAAAAAAATTATTTTATTTTTTTGTTTTAAAATTAGTTTATAATAATATAATATTCGTGTGAATGATCTTTTTTTATTATTATATTACTTGTTGCGATATTATACTTATATATTCATTGCACATAAGTTTTTTGATTATTAGGACTTAGAAATGAATCCCTAAACAATACATTGTATCATCCTAAACTTCACAAAAAACCTTATAGCTTTAAGTTTGGTCACCACAATTACCGTGGCTCTTAGGGACTCAGGAAAAATGACTGGAGAAAGTGCGTGAAAGGGACTTGTATGTGAATCCTCATCCTCCATAGAAAAGTCCTCAATTAAAGGAGAAATTGGAGCTTTGTTTAGCACCTCAGGCTCTACGACGACCTCAACCTATCTAGTGGTAGCTTGGCATGCTATTTTCTTCCCAAGTATGCATCCACCTCTTGTTTGACCCTTGTTTTTCAAAAACCGAATCATGAATTGGAAGGTGTTTGTAGATGGACATTTCTGTGAAGAAACATGCTATGAGTTCATCTCTGTAAACAAAAAGAAAAACAAGAAAGTCACATGGGGTATTCAACCAAATAAAAATAATGAGACACGAAAAATACTTGTCTTTGGGAGTAGAACCATCAAAAGTATCAAGAATGGTTGAAATGAGCTATAGACCTTAGTATGAAATTTTCTCAGGAATGAGTAGTCTCTTATAACTTTACTCTCTACAAAGTAGAGTAAACAACTGATCAATGAATTCTTACCTCTCGTTAGTAACTTTGAATCTTCCAAAGTATTGCATCAAAGAGAGGAAAAGTTAGCAAAAGAAAACAAAATAGTAAAGTGACCTCAGTTGCATTCACATGGATAACTTGCCACTAAGTACATAGTCTGTGATGTAGCACCAAGTTTAGAACAAGCAACTTTGTAAGCATCAATTGCAACAAACTAGGAAAGATGCAAACCCTTATTCAACTTGGGAAAATTTTCAATAAATTTATGGTTGTCATATAACTTCAGGCTGAACCATCTGCCATTTACGAAATGAAGATAGTATAGAGAACATAACTCATCTAGGGTAAACTCTCTACCATATTCCTTCTATAGGATGTAGTAGGGTAGAATAATTCTCCAAAAAATTAAAGAGAACTGTCTTAGGGATGCTCCATTCTATAAAGAAAGTTTCATACAATTGGTACGAATGAGAACCAAAGACTATCAATCAACAAAAATGATGATCCCTTTTGGTGGGGGATGACTATCAATCACACCATGTCCAGGAAGAATGATTGCAATGTTATTAAGAATCTTAAATATCTCTCTCAACTTATCCATTATGGGTTTAGTTGTGATTGTCCATTGAATCAACTTCATATTTAGCTCTATACATATGTTCAAAATTTAATAAGTTTTCAAGAATATCTTAATTAGAAAAGATCAAAAAATGTCAATATAATTGATGGGGTCACACCAAAAAGTGGAGTTAGAATGTAGTTTGGAGTTGCCACAACAACCAAAAAAGGAAGGATCAACCAGCTCCAATCCATCCACCCAACTGGCCAATTGAATGGCTGGCTGGCCTAACCTCACTATTATCAACTGCGGTGGTTCATGGTTGACCAGTCTCATCCCTTCTCGATCAATTGCGTGGTTACTACTTCCAATCGACCTACTGTCTTGGCTCTCAAACAACCCTATGCCATGGCTCCTAGTAGTTATGTTGTTTCTCCCCCTCTTGAAATACACACAGGCTATCTTGTCTTGTCTTCTTTGTATGAGTTATTTTCCTTGGGTGTCCATTCCTAATTTCATATTTTCTTGCATCTCGACCTTTCTTCTTAGATCCCATTTTGTAGTGGGGTTTATAGGTCTATTTACCAAAAAATTTATTCCAAGAAGTAGGTTTATCAAAGTTGAAGCATTAGGTTCTATATGAGTTTAACTCGTTATATCGATGTTTTATGCATGATCTACATATATGTTAGTACAACTTGAGTTTCCATACCGTATGTCCCAACATATGAGATTTAGATTTTATTTGAAAAGCTTGTTTACTTTCTATTATTGCATGCTTTCTTTTCCTCTTTTGTAGCATGCCTATTGTTTCATGATTAATGTACCTGTTGTATTAAATTAATATGTTTTCTTTTTTATTGATTTAATCTTATTCATGTTTAATTATGTAATCTATTTATTTCTATTGCATGTGAGTTTGGTTTTAGTTTATAAAAAACTAATATCTTCTTACCCTAGTTGTTTATCGAGTGTCAGACTCATTTAAAAGAGAAGATCACAATGAGACAAACCATTTATCATTACGATAAATATAAGTAAAATCATAGAGATATGGATAGATATGTGTTACTTTTGGTGAATAAAGATATTACTTAAATATTAAAGCTAACTAAGGGTTAATGGTGCCATTCAACCAATAAAAAGTTCCAATAATAATGACTAAATAATAAGGTAAAAGGGGTCCAATAACTTATATGAATATAATACATAAGTGACATAACTTTTTAGTAGATTCATTTGTTCTTATTATTTTTATAAAATTAATGTTAAGATTTTATTTTGATTGTTAATAGTAGAAATTGAATAAAATTGTATCATTTATTGTTTCGTGAGAGTATTCATAGAATAATAATTTTATTAAAATTATAAAAGTTTTTATTAAGTTATATAGGATTAGATATAAAAATATAAATGATTAGAAAAACTTCACAACATAAAATGTGTAATGTTTATTTCATGAAAATTTAAGAGTACATAGTATTCGCCGAAAAGTTATATGATTTATAAAGTCTACTTGTACGATTGCTATTCACACTAAAATATATAATAAAAAATAAATAACTTGATTTAGCAGGAGTTCACGAAAATGTTTCAAACATTGGATTATTTGTATAAAAAAAGAAGATAGTTTTTACTATTTAATACAATGAAAATATCTATATTTAATAATCTTTTGTAAAATATATGGTTACACGACGTGAATTATTATTGCTATGGTATGGTTAATTAATAACGAAAGTTTACTTATCTCAAATTTAATATAATTATTAAATAATACCATATAATATTATTAATAAAAATAATCAAATTCTATAAATATATTAATAAAAAATTATTATAATTAAAATGCATCTTATATAATATTGCTCAATTAATAATAAAAATAAAATAGATATTTCATACAAGCTCATATTTATACATGTTAATTATTACTTAATTTATAGAAAATAAAACTTAAGATAATATTTCAGAAAAAATTATTTATGTTACTTCAAATAAATAACATTATACATAAAAAAGATAAGTAATTATAATATATAAAATTATTAATATTTTATCTATAATAATATAATAGTTAATTGATAAAAAATAAGTATTAAGATTATTAACTAAAGAAATTAATTATTGTTTATTAAAAAAAATAGAATTATTTATGTTATTTAAGATAAATAAAATTATCTAAAAATAATATAAGTAATTATAATATAAAAAAATATCAATATTTTAACTAAAAGTAATTTATTATTTAATTGATAAAAAATAAAACTTAAGATAATTAATGAAAAAAATGAGAATTATTTATGATACCTAAGATAAATAACATTATATAAAAAAAGATAAGTAGTTATAATATAAAACATTATCAATATTTTAACTAATAGTAATTTATTACTTAATCGATAAAAAAAATAAAATTTAAGATAATTAATTAAAAAAAATGAGAATTATTTATGTTATTTAATATAAATAACATTATATATATATATAATATAATATAAGTAATTGAAATATAAAAAATTATTAATATTTTAATTACTAATAATTTATTACTTAATTGATAAAAATAGACGTAATAGTTGATAAAAATGATAATTATTTATGTTACTTAAGATAAATACATCATATCAAAAAATAAAAATAATTTTTAATCTAGATAATTGTCAAAATTTAAGTTACTAATAATTTATTATTTAATTAATCAAAAATATTTAAGTTAATTAATCAAAAAATAATAATTATTTTTGTTATTTGAAATAACTAATCTTTTATAAAAAATAAGTAATTATAAGGTAAATTTTTTTTATATCTATTAATAGTTTAATACATAATTGATAAAAAAAATAAGACTTAATATAATTAATAAAAATGATAATTTTTTATGTTATTTAAGATAAATAATCTTGTATAAAAATAATAATTTTAATATAGGTAATTTTTAATATTTTATCTATTAATATTTATTCCTTAATTGATAAAAAAACTATGTGATTATTAATTAAATTATAATAATAATCATTATTTTAAAATATGTAAGCAATTTTTTTCAAAAATTTTAAAAAAGATTTAAAATCTTATATATAGTATACATACAAATAATAAAAATAAAAAATCACAAAAAAAATACTTAAAACCTATAATCACAAAAATAGCATAATCTATGATCAATTTATATATTTTTACTATTAAAAAAATATAGTACATAATTATATATTAAATATTGTTAAAGATGTTTAAATTAAATTATGATAATTTAGATCTAATTAATATAGAATAATATTTAATTAAATTTTATTTAATATAATTAAGATGTTATTTTTATTATAAATTTTTGAGATATTATACTTAATTTTCTTAAATTAATTGTGAATAAATAAATAAACAAATGTGTTCATTTTTTAAATAATTTTATTATTTTATTATCAAAAAGTGATAATGATAAATAAATAAATTTTTAATTTTATTTGTTATAAATTTTATAATAATAATTATTTATTAATATTTTAATAATAATTAAGAAAAGATGAGAAAAAAATTAAAAATATAATCATTTATACTTATATTTTCATTTAAAAAAAGAAGAAAAAACTGGTATAATAAAAAAAAATAGAAAATGATTCAACTGTTTTTCCAGTTATGCTTGTGCAACCCTTAAACAAAATATAGTCTAATTTTTCAGTTCCGTATCTGGTTTAGGCCACAGAGGAGAGAAGGGACTAAAAAGTACAAACAAGCCATGGTCTTTGCGAATCAACCATGAAGAATAACACCAACCACAGCTACAGAGATGAAGATCAGCCAAAGAAAGAGAGTGCTATTTCAAGTCTGGATTCCAGATTTAATCAAACTCTCCGAAATGTTCAAGGGTATGAATTTCACTTGCCAACCAATTCTTATCTCTCGCTTCTCAGTTATACCTACTCGTGATATTTATCCCTCATTTTCTTGTGAAGTCCATTCGATTTGAACGCAAATTTAGCAAAATCTTGCAGCATACTCAATTAACTATTATTGCATTCTGGAGCGCTCTCTATAATTGTTTTTAGAGCAGAAAGTAGAGCTTTTGATTTCTCAATTTCATGGTATTGATTTAGAATTTTTTTATTTTAGATTATGGATTTGGTTTAGAATACGATATAGGTTTTGATGATTTGGACTTAGTCGACAAAGGTCAGTGGTAAAGTAGGTTCGATTTAAAGATCTTTGCATTTAAGATCGAGATTTCAATTTTGCACTGTTCTGTTTGTTGGCTGCGAAAACATGTGGAAAAGGAGTAGGATTTAATTAACTTGAATTAAAATTAAATCAAAGGCTTGCCTCCGTCCCTCATAATTAGCTTATTAGTTAGAATATATGTATATTAGGTTTACCTTCCGTTGGAGGTTTTTGATAGCTGAATGATAATGTCAATGTTTACACGATCTTTTTCTGAAGAAATAAGAAAACTTTAGCTCGGTATTTACGCCAAAATGGCTTGAGTGCTGGGTTAATTTATGCTAATTATTAATGGTCTTTCACTACCAATAAGGCTGAAAAGAAAGATGTTTTCTACATTAGTTATCTGTTTACAAAAAAATTGATTGCTCCATAGGTTGCTCAAAGGTCGAACAATCCCTGGTAAAGTGCTATTGACTAGGAGACCTGTCCCGCTCGATTCAAGCTTGCAGGAAAATTCTCCACGTTATGAAAGGAGCTTATCATACAATGATGCCGAGACAAGTGATCAGACAGCAAAGGAAGCAGAGGTATTTATTCACATTATTAAAGAGTTGAGGTGGTCGTGTATAGTTGTAATAGTTTACTAAGATAAATAACTGAAATTTTGATATAGGAAGAAGCGCAGGGTATGAGCAAAGCAAGCAAGTTAAAATCGTCATCAATCTCAAATATTGATAATGCTTCCAAAGAAGCTCAAAAAGCCACCATAGGTGCTAGAGCTACTGATTCTGCAAGGGTCATGAAGTTCACAAAGCTGTTGTCACAAACAACAGTTATACTTGGTATAAAACATTATTATTGTTTATGTTAAAGATGATTTATGAGTGTGTGTATTAGGTGTCTAACACTAGGTGTCTTAGTGGTGTGAGTTGTGTATTAGGTGTCTTAGTGGTGTATTAGGTGTATGTCACCTAAGATTGTTTATATCTTTGTATATAAATAGGTAGTGTCTTTCAATGAAAATAAGAAGAGAGAATTCTGAGTTTACATGGTATCAGAGCATTTGGGTTACAAAATTTGAGAATTTTTTTTCAGAATTTGGGGCAGAATTTGGGTAAACAAAAATTAGGATTTGGTGCATTTTTGAGTTCCAACTCGGAACACCCTTTTGGAGTGCACATTTTTTCTCACCCGACGGCGCGGGGGAGAAGAACACCGTAGGCCAGGCCCAACCCCAGGACGTCCAGAGCCACCGTACGAGCCGCGAGTGGGCCACGCGCGCCCGCACGCGACTTTTCTGTCAAAATTCCCACGCGTCTCCTGCGCCCAGGCACGGGGGGGAGAATAGCCATGGAGCCAACGAGCAAAGCCAGTCAGGTCGCGGACGAGGCGCGAGGTGGGCCACGCGCGCGCCACCAGCGATTTTGTCCAAATTCCGCCGGCGCGTGACGGCGATGTGACGGCGTAGAATTCTTCTCCGGCGGACCCCGTCTCGGCATTACTCTCGAATCACTGCGTCATACGTGGTGGTTTAGCGCATCGCTTGTGATTGTTCGGGTTTGCGTTTTCCAATTTGGTGTTCTTGTTCGATTGCGTGTTTGGTGCTGCGTGTTTTGTCATTGCTAACGTGTTTGGTTCTTCTTGTTGTTGGATTTTGTTTGTTCGTTTGTTATTTGTCTTGTCGTTTGTAGAGTTATGGTGAAAAGAAATCTAATGTTGTAGCAGAATATGGTGCACATGATGTCAAAAATCACGGGACCAATAAGCTAAATGGCTTTCGAATTATTTGGCTTGGAAGCAAGACTATTCGAATTTATCGAAGTATCGAAAAAGATACTCGTTTGACTAATGATCCTCACAAAGATGATTCGAAGCGACGTGGCTTAGAGACGATGCTCGCTTATTTTAAACTGATTCGAATTCTATTGAAAGCAATGATTGACTTGATCAATCACTTTGTGAATTAGTTAAGGAATTAATGGATTATTTGGAGTTTCTTATATTGGTAAGGGAAATCTTTCTCGCATTATATGAGGTATGCAAAGCATTTTCACCGTGCGGACAACAAAGATCAGATCGACTCATGAATTATTTTATGGAATTTAAAAGGACTTATGAGGAGGCTCAGATAGTTTAATGCCTTTTAGCCACGATGTCGAGTTAATAGTCGACGGGAACAAATGGCGGTCATGAGGTTTTCTTCTTAGGTCTTCCTCTGCTTTTGAGGCTTGCTAAGTCCCAGGTTAACTACAGTTACGAGATCTCTCTTTCTGAGAGGTGTTTAGTCAGTACTTACGTCTGGAAGGCCCAACTCCTGCTCTTTCGATTAAACGGTGCTTTGGTCGGTAGTAATAATTATGGCGTGGACGGACAACTTATATGAACGAGAAATAAAGGAGGTGGCTCGCACGGGTTTGAAACTCGACCACGGGACCTCGGAGGTATTGTATGTCCTTGTATTGTCCTGAAACCGGGGACATACGAAACATGAATGTGAAAGCTTCGGTCTGGTCGAGAAGGTCACTCGGCTGCATGTGCATCCCACGTACTTACGAAAAATCGGTTCTTGCTCTGCGGATGAATTTACCAAGTTTTCACGGTGTCGAGAATCGCTAAGGTGCTTCGTCGCCTACTGTCACTGCTATTGTTGATTCGGAGTAAATCCAATGCGTGTCTCGTTTCTTCATGCTTCCAAATGGGTTATTGATTATGGTGCCACGGATCATATGACGGAGTAATTCTAATCTCTTTTCTACTCTTGATCGCACGCACTGCCTCTACTGTTGCATGGCCTTGTAGATGGGTCCTGTCACCGTGTTCTTAGTGCGACGCAGAATTACTCGCTCCTTTTGCTTCGCTTTGTCGTCTGTCTTACATTTACCTAGCCTTTATCCTTTAATTTGATATACGTAAGTCGTCCTTTACATGATCTTAAGCCCATTGTATCTCATTTTTCTGATCGTTGCTTATTTCGGGATCTTGTGACGAAGAAGACTATTGGTAAGGGCAGCAGGTATGGAGGCCTACATATTCTTGACACCAAATCTGCAGAAATCATTTGCTTTTCACAGTGTAACCTCTCCGGCCGAAGCACGTTGTAGATTGGGTCGTCCATCTCTTCCTTTCTTGAAGAAACTTTGTCCTCGGTTTAGTAAGGTGTCTTCGTTAGATTGTGAGTCTTGTCGGTTTGCAAAACATGTCGTCTTAGTTCAAATCCAAGAGTTAATAAACGTCTTTAGTGTTCCTTTTGAATTAGTTCATTCGATGTTTGGTCGCTTGTCTATTTTGTCTAAACACGGATTTAAATATTTTGTTACTTTTGTGGATGATTATTCTCGTGTAACTTGGTTATATTTAATGAAGAGTCGTTACGAATTGTTTTCTATTTTTTGTGCATTTTGTGTTGAGATTAAAACTCGATTTAATGTTTCAATTCGTACTTTCTGAAGTGATAATGCCAAAGAATATACATCGGCTTTGTTTCAATCTTATATGGTTCAAAATGGCATGCTTAAGTAGCCGTGTGTTGATACTCCATCTCGAAATGGAGTGGCGAGCGTAAGAACAAACATCTTCTCAGCTGCACGTACCTTATTATTTCAAATGAATGTTTCTAAACCTTTTTGGGCCGATGCGGTTTCAACCGCGTGTTTTCTTATTAATCGTGCCTAAATACATTCTGATTTCTTGGTGAGATTCCTTACAAAATTTTGTTTCCTAATAAGTCACTTATTTAGGTTGACCACAGGATATTTGGTAGCATTTGTTTTGTTCGGGATGTCGTCCACGTGTTACTAAATTAGATCCCAGTCTTTGAAGTGTATCTTGTGGTTATTCTCGTCTCCCAGGTTATAGATGTTATTGTCTAGTCTTAACAAATATCTTGTCTCCGTTGATGTTACCTTAATGGAAGCATACCTGATTTTAGTCTTCTCCTCCTCACTGCGTGTTAGGGGAGGATGACATTTGTTAGTCTGATACATCACGTCATCGAGCACATCTACGATCCGAGTTCTGTTAGTGTCTCGCATAACTTCCAGTCTACTCAGACGTAGACCTTAAATTCGTATCACACTGCACTCTTTCGCCCGTCGTGAGATCCACGTCACGAACGATGATCTTCTGTGCATTGCGCAATTAAAACGTCGATGTACTTATCCTATTTCTTCTTTTGTTTCGTATAATTGCTTGTCGTCTTCCTCTTTGCTCTTTTATTGCTTCTCTTGATTCTATTGCTATCCACAAAGCGATTCGTAGAAGCCATATCTCATCATGGTTGGCATAATGCAATGATCGAGGAAATGAATCGTTGGATGACAATGGTACTTGGGACTTGGTTTATTTACCTTCGGGAAACGGGCTATCGGATGCGAAATGGGTGTTCACGGTTAAAGGTCAATCCCGGATGGGTCGGTTGCTCGATTAAAGGCCGTCTTGTTGCTAAAGGATATGCTCGAACCTATGGAGTGGACTATTCGACACTTTCTCTCCTGTTGCTAAATTGACATACATTCGGTTGTTTATTTCTATGGCGGCTACTCGCGGTGGCCTTTGCATCAACTAGATATCAAGAATGCTTTTCTTCGTGGTGATCTTGAGAGGGAGGTGTTTATGGAGCAACCTCACGGTTTTTGTTGCTCGGGGAGTCTAGGCACGTTTGTCGTCTCCGAAATCTTTGTATGGTTTGAAACGAGTCCTCGTGCTTGGTTTGGAAAATTTAGTCAAGTTATAGAAACGTTTGGTATGATGAAAAGCAAGTCGACCATTACGTGTTCTACGAAACAATCGAGTGGTATCATTCTTTTAGTTGTGTATGTAGATGACATTGTTATTCTTGGAAGTGATACTACGGGAATTTCATCTCTTAAGTCTGAGGTAAAAAGGTATATTTCTATCTCAAAGAAAATATGTCTGGACTTATTAGCGGGGCGGAAAATTAGAGAGCAAAACCTTGTAGTGCTCCCGATGACTCGAACATCACGCTTCACGGGAGATGGAGAACCACCTTTAAAGATTTTGAGAGATATCGAAGGGTGGTTGGAAAAGTGAATTACGCTACGTGACTCGTCAGGATATTGCGTATTCGGTCGGTGTTGTTAGCCAATTTATGTCATCCCTGACGGTTCATCATTGGGCGGCGTTAGAGCAAATTTTATGTTACTTAAAGAGAACGCACCGGACGTGGCATCTTGTATACAAATCATGGACATACTCATTGAATGTTTTCGGATGCGAGTTAGGCGGGTTCGAAGTGGATAGAAGATCCACGTCAATTTGTGTATTTTCATTGGAGGAAATTTGGTCTCGTGGAAAAGTAAGAAGCGAGAATGTTGTGTCACGATCGAAGTGCGAGTCAGAATATAGGGCTATGGCACAATCTGCGTACGAGATAATATGGATATATCGACTCTTGGATGAAGTAGGTCTTAAAGCTTGATCTGCGTGAGAATTGTGGTGTGATAACCAATTTCTTCTTCATGTGCTTCTAACCACTGTGTTTCATGAGCAGAACTAAACACATTGAAATTGATTGTCATTTTGTTCGCGAGAAAAATTCAACAAGGGTTGATTTCTACGAGGATATATGAAGGCCCGGAGAACAACTAGGAGATATCTTCACGAAAGCTTTAAGTGGGGTTCGGGTTGATTATCTTTGTAACAAGTTAGGCATGATTAATATCTATCTTCTGACAACTTGAGGGAAGTGTTAAAGATGATTTATGAGTGTGTGTATTAGGTGTCTAACACTAGGTGTCTTAGTGGTGTGAGTTGTGTATTAGGTGTCTTAGTGGTGTATTAGGTGTATGTCACCTAAGATTGTTTGTATCTTTGTATATAAATAGGTAGTGTCTTTCAATGAAAATAAGAAGAGAGAATTCTGAGTTTACAGTTTAATTTGATTTTTTTTCTCATCTTCACTTCATAGATGAAAGTTTGCCTATATTATTCTAAAATAAATGGAGCGGTTCATGACGTAAAATTTTTAGACAATTTATGAAAAGGCTTTAAGGAAAATTCTACTGTAGAAGATTCTGCTAGAAACTAAGCATATGTGAGCTTTCCTCTTTTGTATCTTTTCTAAATTTTGATGGGTGTGAGTCTTTGTGCAAATCTGCTTTGTTATTGCTCTTTGGACTTCATATGCTTTTCTATGTGCACCTAACCTTATCTTATATGTATGAAAATATGTTATTCTGCACTTAAAATTGAAAATTATGTTAGTTGGGTTTGGATTCACTGTGTATGTTTATATTTTATTTCCGACCAGATGTCGTAGTTTTTGCTTTTAATAAGTATGCTTTATGGAGCAATGCCATTTACTTATTTCTTAACTTCTTTTTGGATATTTTGGTGTACAGAGAAGTTACGCGAGTTAGCTTGGAGTGGTGTACCACCATATATGCGCCCGAATGTATGGAGACTTCTCTTGGTAAGCTTGACATCTACCATGGTAGTGACCAGAAAGTTGGACTTTTGTCAGTTGTCGCTAATCAAACATTGCTCTACTGTTTATTATGTATCAGTTAGATTGGATGAAAAACCATAATATATAATCCATCGTCCATAAGGTTACCGAGGTCCAATCTGGTAATATATTTATTGTGATGTTTCTGTTTAGTTAGAAATGGATGCCTTTAATTTGAAAATATAGTGGTGCTACTTTTGTTTTCTACTAGTCTTAGAGAAGCATTTCAAGACTGTTTTAGAGAGATGATCACATGATCAAGTATAAATAAGGCTTGATATGTAGGCAAGGGAGGGGTTATTGCTTCATGGGTAACATGTGGATACCACAACTGAACGATAGCATCAACATAGGACTTCTAGAAATTTTATAAAATGGCTTGTATTTTTTTTCCTGGTTGTATGATTTGTAGTCATTTTATAATTTCCTTGTTAGATTTTAGGTAATGACTGTGTACAGACTGATGTAGAAGCAATCATGTTCATGGGGTATTTGGCCTTTCAATATCCCCAGTTGTATTTATTAAGCTCATGTTATTATGTGCTTGAAATTTAAGAATGTACTGACAACAGGGATATGCACCCCCTAATTCGGATAGAAGGGAGGGTATTCTAAGAAGGAAGCGGTCGGAGTATCTTGATTGTGTTGCTCAGTATTATGACATTCCAGACACAGAGCGTTCAGATGACGAGATCAACATGCTTCGCCAGGTAGTTTCAACATAGCATAATGCCTATCTTGATATGTATTTCCTCCTAAATTACTTTTGACAGATTACTCTATTATCCCATTTAGATAGCCGTTGATTGTCCAAGAACTGTACCAGATGTCACTTTCTTTCAACAAACACAAGTCCAGAAATCATTAGAACGTGTACTATACACATGGTCAGTAACTGAAGACAAGAAAGCAAGGCTTCATTTAAGTATTAATACTACTTCAAGATGCTAATTGTTACTGTTCTATTGTATTGCTTTCCCTAATTTCTTGCAGGGCTATTCGTCATCCTGCAAGTGGATATGTTCAGGGAATAAATGATCTTGTTACCCCCTTTTTAGTTGTTTTCTTGTCAGAATACTTAGAAGGCGGTGTGGAGAGCTGGTCAATATCTGATCTGTCTCCAGATAATATATCTAACATAGAGGCTGACTGCTATTGGTGTCTGTCAAAGTTACTTGATGGAATGCAAGACCATTACACATTTGCTCAACCAGGCATTCAGAGGCTTGTGTTTAAACTGAAGGAATTGGTCAGGCGGGTTGATGGTAATTCTTTTTTCTTGCCTCTAATTTAAATTCTTCCTTGTGCCCTTCTTTATATATGCGTACTATTTTTAATTTGCTTCTAGTCATTGGCTGCTTCCTGATGTAGATAGATAGAGAAATATGGGAGAGAGATAGACCAAAGGGGTGGAATAATAGACGGATAGAAATTGATGAGGAAATAAACAAATGAGTGAAAAAATGATATTCAAATGATATGCAACTCTGCTTAAATTCATTTCGTAAGCCCCTATTTATAAATTTCTCTAAAACAAGATGGCATCATTCAACAGTAAAAGATAAACATTAAAATTACTAATATGATAAATCTAATCTTTAAGATATAATAATCTCTACTTAGACAAACACTTATTTAAAATGATAGTTATCTAGTATATTTTAAATTGCTTCCTTTGTGTTTTTATATTATTTGCTTTGGCACGAGCATTGTACCAAGTGAAATTTTCTATTCGTTCTTCCCTTTAGTTTATGATCTTTGAGCATTTTTACAAGGACCCTTCTTTTCTTTACTGCACCAGAACCTGTTTCGAGACACCTGGAGGAGCAAGGGCTGGAATTTCTTCAATTTGCTTTTCGTTGGTTCAACTGTCTTTTAATACGAGAGGTTTGCTGTTCTTTAGAATGCGTATATTTTCCTTCTAAATGTATTCACATTTAACCAAAAGCAGTTAACAGTAATATGCAGAAGAAAATTCATGATGACCTTTTGCTTTCATCATTTCATTGCAAAGCTGATTTTTTTCCCCCTCCATCAGATCCCTTTCCCTCTTGTGACTCGATTATGGGACACATACCTTGCAGAGGGTGATGCATTGCCAGATTTTCTCGTGTATATATTTGCCAGTTTTCTTCTAACGGTGAGATGGAAACCTTGCATATATCTACTTAATATATTTTACATGTTTCAGAGCGTATTTATGTTTTTATGATCAAGTCCTTTCGAACCAAATAGAAAAAAAAATATGTTGGAAGTACTAGGCAAGAAAACACATTTTTTTAGTTCCTGACACAAATTGTGTTCTTTCTGAAAGCATTTTATTTTGAAATCACTTTTAATAAAAGTACAAACAAACATAGCCTTTAGATTTGGATTCTGGATTACAACTTTATAAATATGATTGATTATTAACTCCGTAGCACTGACTGACTGCTTAAGTACATATAGTGGTCAGATAAGATTCAAAAGCTTGATTTCCAAGAGTTAGTGATGTATCTTCAACATCTTCCCACTCATAGCTGGACTGATCAAGAACTAGAGATGGTTCTTTCAAGAGCTTACATGTGGCACAGTATGTTCAACAACTCTCCTAGTCATTTAGCAAGCTAAAGTTTCTCCTCAGCTTGTGGTTCATAAGTTCTTTTTCTCCACATTGTTACATTTTAATTTGTATTAGTTAGCTGTGAAATATGGTTTACTAAAATTTTCTCTCTCCTGGTGGTGAGCAGCAACCCTTTTCTCGTGTTCGTGTGCCTGTATAATTTATGTACTTTCATCCATTTCTTTGTAGATTGCCTAAGAAGCGAAAAGCTACCTTCCCCCACCCACCCCACTTCTTCTCTTTGTTTTCTTGTTTTTGTTTGCTAAGAGACGAAAAGCTACATCATTGTGTAACATGTCTTTGTCCAAATTATTTGGAGTTTGGAGAGATCAGAATTAGGGTATAAAGTGTTAGTAAAATATAAAAACATGAAATGTTAATATAATTTTGAATAACAAAATGTAAATTACAAAATTATGAAAGGTAATAAAATGTAAATTACAAAGAACATGAATAGAAAAGGTTGATAAATGAATACGGAGTCTTGTATTTTATATGATTTTTTTAAGATAAATTTGTCCTCATTGTTGATGTTAGAGAATTATGGACATATATCTTTTAGGATAAAACAGTATACAAGCAGTAAATGTACAAAAAAAATAATTGTTTTAGTGAACTAAGAATGTGTGAACTTTGTCGCATTACACATGGTTGTAGAGGGAGTGTAAGGAAAATCTCAGATAGAGAAAAAACTTTTAAGAGTTCTTATTGTTCAAAGTTGAAGTTTTAATATTTTTCATCAGTTTTATAAATATTCAAGTTAATTTATAATTATTCATGCTAGGATCTTTCATTTTCTATAACTATTTTTAGTTGTAATTGTTTTTGTCATAATATAGACATAAATGATAGAGTCGTTTTGCCATAACGATCATAAATATTTTTGTCATAATATATACATAAATGTTTTTTTTTCATAATGTTTACATAAATTTCATATATGTGGAGTGAATAAATAAAACATCTATTTTTTCAACTCATTGAGTGATATTTAAGACTTAATTTTTCATTCACTTTAATGTTATTTTGAGTATTAAAGTCTTTTATCGAGTATATTTCAATCATATCAATGTCCCAAAATAATACATTATCATGGTGTATATATTTATTATATATCCTATTTTTCAACAATTTTCATATGAATGAAAATTGACGGAGTTTTTCTAAAAGAAATTGACTCAAATTAATTTGACACGTCGTAATAGAGTTTTACGGTTCTAAACCTGTATAGGATAGTTAAGTGTTACCTTTTAAACTTTCCTTTGTGAAAGAATATTTACTTTATTAATTGATCAATAGACACGATATTCTTGTTGTTTATATAAGTGATGACATATTTTACACATGAGTTTTTCCTTACACAATTCACTTCTAATTGTTAGGTTCATTTTGGCCATGAAAATATGCTTGGTTTTGTGAGAGATTTTGAAGAATTGAGCCTCACACAATTTCCTTTCAAAATAGTCTCATTTTTTGTTTACTTATGTAAGTGATCTCTTATCTATTATAGTAATCTACAAAGACTAACCCGCATACTTCGTTCTGTATTCTTTTCGTAAGAATCATTAAAAGCCTTAGCTTAACCTATATCTTATTGGTATCACTATTTTTATCGTAGGAATGAACTTGAGGGTAAACCCTCACTGAATCTTTACAACTTGGTTATTCCTTTGAACCTAGATCTTGTGATCTCCGGTCAACTAGGTTGGATTTTATTTGTAAATCCTTATTCCTTCATGGACTTCAGTACCATTCCTTTGATGACTTATCAATTTAATCCTTTGGTTAACAGATCTGTTATGTTATCTTGTGTTTGCACATATTCAATAGAGATAACCCCAGTTGAGAGTAATTGTTTAATGGTATTATGTATGTGACATATTTTATGACTTGCTATTATACATATTATTTTGTGTCATACCAATAGTCGATTGACTATCACAATATATGTAAATTGTAGGCACATGCTTAACTCACTTTGGAGCATCCTTTATGAAATTGTATAGTCATTAAGCCTTTTCACCACATTTATCCAAATTAATGAATTCTAATTTATCTTATATTTGTTTGGAAGACTTCCATGATACAGCTGCAACATTTAGTGTGAACACATATCTATTAGTAGATTTGAGTCTTTTATATTAGATATCTAATTTACATCACTATATTCTTCTAATGTAGTTGAATATCCTGTGTAGTTCAATCCAAAGTTGCGTGTGTACCTTAAGTATCCAAGTAATATTTTTATACATTTTCGAGGACAAGATCCTATATTGTTGGTATATTTACTTAGTTTACTTAAAACATAAGCTTATTTTCAGTCTAATACAACTCATTAAGTACATAAGACTTCCTATCATCCTTGAATATTTTAGTTAGGATACACTCTAATCTATATTCTAGGATAGGTGTAGATTAACATCTACATGTATTCTAACAAATTCATAATCAATATTGTTGAATTTCTAAAGTATTCTGTCAACAAAATGAAACATACTTAGAATGAGACCATTAGATATCATTCATATCTTTATTCTCAATATTACATCAGTTGGTCTCATATTTATGATACTTCAAATTCAACATTCTCTTGGTAGATTTAATCGTTATTATCCACGATGTGAATGTTATTAATGTAAAAAACAATATGACATCACCAACATTGATCTAAAATCATAAAAGATTCAAAGTGTTCAGAAAGATGACACCTCTTGAAAATCAACCTTCGGGTTTTTTATTATAATTTACACATGAATCGCAATCAATTATGCCGAAACTACATAGTTTGTCCACATGCTTCAAATTTATTAGATTCATTTTGAACTTTACTTGTTATCAAACTCGATACCATCTAGTAAACAAATCATGAATTTATTAGATGTAATAATTTCAGAAAAGAATCAAAATTAATTTAGAATTAGGAAATAAATTCAAAATTCTAAAAATTAACAATACAATATTTTAAATATATTTTTCCCGAAACAAAGTTTCAATTCATATTCAACAAATACGAAACATCAATAATTCATATATTACAAAATTAAGTAATTTCAAATTAGTGAATTCAAAATTCTTTGTTTTGTTA
This sequence comes from Hippophae rhamnoides, assembly GCA_033030585.1. NCBI lineage: Eukaryota > Viridiplantae > Streptophyta > Magnoliopsida > Rosales > Elaeagnaceae > Hippophae > Hippophae rhamnoides. The sequence continues at coordinate 16,815,504 of CM065431.1, forward strand.
TTATAAATTTTTCATTTATATGAAAACTAAATTCACCATTTTGTGAATATAAAATTTATTTTATTTTTCATTTTTAAAATCAATTCTTTCCAACATTGCAAAATCTATGTATATCGTAAACTTTAAAACTAGCAAATAAAAACTTGTTATTTCCTAATATGAAATACCAAACTTTTGTGAATACAAAAAATTCACTAATTCTACTAATACAAAATTTAGTTATTTTGAAACTTGAATAAAAAAAAATTTTCATTTATAAAATTTCACTATTTCATAAATACGAATTCATATATTTCATAAAGGAAATATGAGGTTACAAAGCTCTCAAACTTGATTCAAGATCAATTTTATAAAATTTCAAAGTTTTTTTTTGTTAAAACTGACGACTATAGCATTTTTATAGCTAAAACCAAACAAAACCTGAAAAGGAATTAAAGAAATACATTCTGAATAGACTAAACGCGAGAAAATATGAAAAATCTTATGTAGGCTGCAACATACATTCTCTATGCTGCTATGCGATGGCCAAATTTTGGAACCCAAATCAGTTCTTGAAACCTATGCTACGATGCTCATTTTCTTGTGCCACAGCGTGCCTGACTACTTGAATTCCATCCCAACCCATGGGTACCATGTCGCGACTCATACTAATCCATACCATGGTGCACCTTCATGTTACAGAATTTCTTGGTCATTAATCTCGTAATGTTATGGGTCATTTGATGATGTTCTTTGAATCGTATCATTCTCCCTTTTCTCAAAAAATTCATCCTCAAATTTTTGTTATAATATTATAAATAGTGTGAGAAATCTTGGTTCAAAATCATGATCCACTGACCTCTTGGCTGACTTATATTGAATTGATGGTCCAAGTATAACATAATTTTGATACTTAAACTTTGGGACATTAAGTTGTTGTTCAACTCCAAAAAAATCAGTCTATTAAACATTAGGCAAAGAAAAAATTTTATTAGTACAAAAATATGTCTCTTTTGTTTCATTACTAGCCAAAACTCTCTTCTTTTTTACTTTCTTTTTCATCTCCTTTTTTTTCGGCACTCTCTTTCTTACTCTTTTCTATTTCACTCTCTTTTATTTAGCTCTTCCTTGTTATGATTTTGTTCACTTATCTCTTCTTTATAGCTTTTTTCTTCTTGCAATTCAATTTTTTCCTTAATTAACTCTTTTCTTCACTTCTCTCTTTTGACAAATGAGTCAACTACTTTGTTGAATTCCTCAATGCATTAAGTATACCATCTATTGGAGTAAGATTTCTTTTGGAAACTCCTAGTGGTGCTCACTATTGCAAGGTTGCTAATGGGACATCCTGTCTAGCCAACCTTTCATTCATATTTATTATTGCTATAGTCATTCTATTAATTGTCTATTACAAAGCCCACAATGTGAAATCCTATCTTTCTTCTAGACTATTTGATCTGTGTTAGTTTGACATTGTGTAATAATTAGCACAAAAACAGAAAAGACTTTTTTTTAATTCAAATCTCTCACTCTCTTCTTCTGCTTTTTTATTTAGATATCTCTCTCTTTCCCTCTTTTAATCATATTTTTTTTTACTTTTCTTCTTTTTTAAGAAAAAGGAAAAAAACTCAACTTACACAACGATGACAAATAAAAAAAGAGAGAGTTTGACTCAAAAACAACAATGATAGATTTTTTTAAATCAAAAATAAGATTTCAATGAACATAAATAAATAAATACAAATAAAAAGATAGGGATTTAAAAAATAGAACCTAGGCTCTGATACCAAATTATGCAAACCCATGCATACGAACCTTGAAATCGAACTCAATAATAGAATAATAGATCAGTAGCAACAATCCGATTAAATGGATATTACTCATCATGAATTTGACTATGACACCAAGAATCGTTCGATATTATGCACTATAAATTCGTCAGTGTTTTCAACACTATAAGGATTGTCAAAATCTTGATAAGTCAATTAAAGGGAAAGTGAGGCTCAAAGCTCTCAACTTGATTCAAGAACAATTTTATAAAATTTCAAAGTTGTTTTTTTTACAAGTTGATGGATCACATTGATCCACATGACGATGCACCTTTCATTTTTATAGAATTGTTTTGTCATTAATCTTATAATGTCATGGATCATTTGATGATGCTTCTTGGATTGTATCAACTAGCAACCAAATGTGCATATTAAACACATATAGTATCCAAAATTGCAATTGAAAAAAGCAATCTGGTTATGCCTATTCAAATTTTGGCAAAATAAAATAAAATGCTTTGCACTCTCATAATTGATACATGTGAATATAATAAGAAAGAACATATATTTAATTATCATGTATTAAGCTTTGAACATTTAGAATATTGAGATAGAAGATACGAAAATAGACAAACATATCCCAAAGCAATACATTAAATTCTTGAAATTTGAAACAAATTAGAAAATTAACAATTTACAGTTAATTAATCAAAATTCTAAAAAGAAAAATTTTAGAAAATAAATTTGAATCATATTATATATATATTATGTTTATAAAACGAACTTAAGCAAGTTATATCATAATTAACTTAAAATAACTTAAACAAAGAGACTTTAATAATCACAATAAACATATACAACAAGTTTAATCAAATTAACGAAGTTAATAATTACATATACAATATTCACACATATACATAAACTTAAGCATTTTAAATACCTATAAGATATTGGTTGATCATATTTTGAGACAAGCATATAAGTGGTGTCAATTTGAAATGAAATATGGACATTACTTCATGTCACAAATATAGGTTAATTTATCTATATTAAGAATCATAATTTAAATTTAATAAATACAGTTAAATTATAACACAAAACCATTAGTTACAATTTTGTAAGATCATTAAGAGTGCACTTGAAATTTGAAATCCAAACAACCTATAATGACAATTATAGTATTAACTATCAACAAAATTAATTAGATATATTCCATATATACTCATCAAAATTTAAGTATAGATGCTTTAAAACTATTATGATTTAAATTTTTTTCTAAGAAATTGAAAAAAAGGAATTTTCAAAGTGAAAAACATATTGGAAAGCTCTATTATTACAAGTTTAAAGAAAATATTCATAAGTATCAAGATTATTTGTACCTATAGAGAAGATGCGAGCATGAATAGTAATAAAGTTAGTATAAAATAATTAAAACTTAAGACAAGCACTAAATACTAATAAGCTCTGCAAGCAAAAACATTACTTTTATGAAATCTGAAAATGCTCACAACAAAAAATAAATGATTGAATTTTAATAGACTTGCTTTTTAGAAAAATAAAAATTAATCGATTAGATCAAGAAAGTAATAACTTTAACATTAAAAACAAAAATATAATATTAAAGAGTGTCACCTTAGATTTCAATCAAATATCTAAAATTAAATAGTTTCTACTCAACATGATATCTGTAAATCCAATATAAGCATTACAACATCAACCAAATATCAATACATAAAATAATTTACGGATGTAAAGAGAGATAAAAATGTAACTCTCTATCACTAATAACTATCATTAGAATAAAATTATAACGCATTAACATAATAGCAAATTATAAAAACAAAAATATTGGGTGATATATCAATACAAAAGAACCAGTATGAAAAGTAAGCTTGATATCTGAAAAGTTATAAAGAAATTTTAATCATTTCAAGAAGTTATATGTGAGAATATATTCGATAAAAGATTATTGTACTCTTACAGTATGCAATCATACACAACACACCAAATCAATAAAAAGAGTTTGACACTTGATACACAACCCGAATCAGGAGATACTAACTCCTTACAAACTCATCCCAAACTCGTATGCAGATAAAAAGTATAAGCAATATAAATTAATCAAAAAAGGTAGGTTATTTAATATAGCAAAAGTAATAAACATAAAGTTATAGGTATGCTACATAAAAAGGAAAAAAATCATGCGATAGCATATTACAAATAAGCTTTCTAATAAGAGTCTAAATATAGTAAATAAGTACATGCTCGATAGAAACTTAGGTTATACTAATACATAATCAGATCATGAAAAACAATAGGTTTAACAAAGTAAACTCACATAGAACCCCTATTTATGTGGTAATATCCTCGGGTGGTTTATGACAATGACTCGAACTATCTATTGTTGCCCTCACTTATTGCCTCCATAATGACTTGGTTTGACATATGAACCCAAGTTTCTTCCAAAGCCAACACTACTTAGTGTGATTTGTAACCAAGATTAGTAAAGTGAACATTAAATGAACCACCAATCATGGGAACTGCACTCAACCACGAACTCCCACAATCCTCAACTAAACACATTGTTCACTACCGTATAGGCTCCTCACCTATGAAAACCAGCTAACATATGACTTATTTCCACACATGCTTCTCACCTAAGAAAAAGTTACATCCTAACAACTACATCCAACACATGGCTCACTGCCTCGAGTACTCACCATTCAAGATTACGATTTTGCTCACTTAGTCACGAATTACTAATATTGAACAACACTTAAGGTAATAGTGATACAAAAATAGAAAAATAAAATATCAATTTGATAGAGCTATGTTACATTTTTCTAGATAAGAAACAAGAAGATAAGGTATTTATAGAACTTACCCAAACTCACGTTCAACTTCGTCGAGGCCTCGCTGACCACCTTATCGTGGGTCTAACAAAGGGTCCATTAAAGGTCTTGTTGAGGTGCCAAACAATTTAAATTTTTGTTTCTAAAATTGTTGAGTAATTTTCATAAATACCTACACTAAAAATGAAATAAAAATAGAGCAAAAACGTTGCATACAAAACCTAGCATGCATACCATGGAAACTAATCTCATGGTATATGTAAACATACTCGCATACCAAGTATACCTAATTATATACATATTTGTATTACTGATCATTAGTAGCCAATCTTACATAGAGGAAGACAAGTACACTAATTAAAACAAACAAACTTTATACTTTATGCACATGAAGCCAATACAGACACAAAGGACTATAGGATTTATAAATAGTAACAATAGTAGAGGAAGAGGGAGCAGCTTGAGAATCATTGACTTTTAAAAATTTGTCAAAACAAATATTTCTAAGAGACAAATTCAAAATAATATATTGGGATTCTTTAATTTTCCTTTCAGTATCACGCTACTATAAAGGGGAAAATACCTAGCCATTTTAGTTTTATCTAATAGGCATGAGTCAAGAAGCTTGACTTTATGAGTATCACAATCATTCTTTAATTGAGTAATAATCTCATACTTATCTGAAGAGGAATTTAGAGTACCCTGAACTTTGAGACCTTTTGATTCCTTATTTTGAAGAGACTTCTCAAGATCAATGGTGAGAGAGAGACACTTCTCATTATCACGAAGGAGAATTTAGAGTGACTTAATGTGATTACCTAATCTCATCTTCAAGTTTCCCACTTCTTTCTCACCTTCCAAAGTGGTGTTCAATAATTGACTAGAAAGGTCCAAATGTTCTTTATCCTTTTCTTTTAAATTGTTATTGATCTTGATTATGTTCTTCTCTAGCTTTAGATTCTCATACACTAACTAATCATAAGATTCTTAAAGAGAAATGTACTTATTTTCATTAGCATCAGTCTAATAAGAAGTCTTAGAAGAAACAATCTTAGAATGAAAAGCCATAAAGATTGAACACCTAGATGTACCAACAACTATACTCTCTGAATAAGCATAATCCATTCAGGATGAACACCTGTCATACTTTCTTTTCAAGAAATTCCAAGATTCCTTGGAAATATTAAATTTTGATAGAAATTTGAGTTGTTAGTGGATACAAATATGATGATGATAAACAACCCTTGACAGTTAAGATCATTAATGTGCTTCACTTCTTCATTCAATCAGAAAAAGGCTTTGGTTCAACATTACCATATTTTAAAGTGTGTATAGGTCACATCCATCCATTTTTAATCAAACATCATCATTAAATGATCTCAAATAAAAACACACATGAGATCTTTAGAAAGATTAACAATATCCATCAAATTGAGGGGGCCTATAGACCAATCATTACACATTAGACATCATAAGAGAAATAATCCATTAAACAAACAAGAAGGGAGGAAAGGATCAACACCTGAATAGTTAAGCCTAATAAGGGTGTCCCCACTTTGATACCAAATGAAAGAATAAAACACCTGGTACACAAACAAGGCAAGGAGATACATAATCTTTTGAGGCTCACCTCTAATTCACAAGAAGTGGAATAAACTTATCAAATAACATATAGATTCAAATAAAATCAAATAGGCAAGAAAAATAGATAGATACATATAAATGCTTTTTAATCACAATTTAACTCTCATATGTAGTCACATATTCGAGTAAAATAATAATTGTACTAACTCAAGAGATCATACAAACATGACAATATAATGGGGTAAACCTAAATAGAACCTCTATCTATGTGGTAAAATCCTCGTGTTGATTATGAAAATCACTCGATAATAAACAATCCACTAAATGGAATAAATAGATACAAATCAATAGAGAATATAAACATAAATACCTTTATCAATCGGGACCACCTACCCTAATTATCTATATTACCCTCATTTTATACCTCTGTAATAACCTTGATTCAACACAAGAATTCAAATCTCCTCTAGAGCCCCACTACACACATTAGTGTGATCGATCTCCAACGATCAACATTGTAAGAAATGAGGTACCCACCTTAGCAGTAAACCCACTAGTAAACAAATTTTCAAGTATTTACAACTCAAGAACATGGTTATGCTTACACAAATATGATTCATAGAACCAAAAAAATGCAATATAAGTTTGATAAATCTTCAGTTCAAATTTTTATAATTGTCAAAATAAAGAAAAATGGGAGATATTTATAGAAAATTTCTCTGTTATTTAGGGCCTCACTAACCACTTTGTTGACCTTGGGTTGACCAGGATCATAACACACACAATGAGGGTAATACATGTTACACCTCGACGACCAATGTTGGTGAGAGGTTGGAAATCCTTTAAAAATGTGATTTTTTTTTCTAAAAATTGCCAAATGATTTTTCACCAATACCCATAAGTTAAACGACACAAAACCATAAAAAACACAACCTAGAATGCATACTACAAAAATTAACCCCGTGATGTGTGTAAATATGCTCGCATATAGAGTATACTTAATTAAGTGCATGTGTACAATACTAAACTATAAATAATCAACCTTACATAAAAGAAGATAATACACTAAGTAAAATAAATAGACTCTATGTTTTGTATAAGGTAACACCAACACTGACACAAAAGACTTACAAGACTTACACTTCCCTATGCATATAGCCATTGGATGTGATAAGTTTCATGTAGAGTGCTTAAGGAAAAAAAATTTAGTATTACAACCTAAAAAATGAGTAGATGATGTAGGAAGTCTTATATTTCACACTTTTTGAAAGGTGTAGAGAAAAATGTACGAGAATGATAATAAAAGATTAATTTTCATTTATTATCATAAAAGGAGAGGAAATTAAGAAGTGTCTTGAAAAGATGCAACATTTGTTTAACATTCCTTCTAGACGAACCATTATCTAGATTGTTTGAATATATATGTCAATGAAGATTTAAATTGAAAGGGTTCTTGGGTAAGGCTAGTCAAAGAATCTCTCTAACCACTAATACATGGACATCTTGTCAGAAATTATGTTATATGTGTCTGACTCCTTATTTAATTGATGGTTGTTGGAACATGCCAAAAATAATCTTGAATTTTTTGTTCCAAATCACAAAGGTAATACACTTTATAGAGCTATTGAAGCATGTTTTTTAGATTTGGGAATTGGTAGGGTATTTTTCATTACAATTGATGATGCAATTTTTAATGATACAATCCTTACTTATGTGAAGAAATGTATCATTGGTTAGGGTAGTGTAATTTTAGAGTCTAAATACTTACCCATGCGATGTGGTGCACTCATTTTGAACTTAATTGTTGAGCAAGGCTTGAAAGAATATAATATCTCAATAAGTAGGATTTATGTTGTTGTAATATATGTCACAGGTCCCCAATTAGACTACAAAAAATTTAGAATCTTACTAAGGTAGAAAAATTCTCTACCCAAAAACTTGTCTACTTAGATGTTTCTACATGATGGAATTCAACTTGGAATTGAGCAAAAATATTAGATAAATCTAACAAAACCAAAAAAATTGATCAAATTTGAAGGAGTGGGTTGGTTTCAAATCGAAGTTTTATGTGATTTGAATTGACTTTTAAATAATTCGATCGAATTTAGATCCAAACTTTTCAAATCCATACAATTCGATCCAATTCAATATATTTAATTGTATTATTTGATATATAATTGGTAACAATATTTTCCTAATGTAAATTGTTATTGTCATAATAATATTTCATTAATAACAACTTTATTAAATAATAGTGGCATTGAGATTTAATTAATAGTAGGGATAAAATAGATATTTCATGTATTTTTATCGTAAAAATAATAAAAATTATTGTTGCAATATCATTACCTTATATAATATAATTAATGCATATATACATATAAATGTAAGTGTCATGAAATCATTTGTCCAATATATATAACTCAATTCAATCATTTTAAAAATTTATAGGGGATAGAAATGATAAAACAAAAGGATAAAACATGAAAGAACCCCAATCTAATTTAGAATTCCTCGTTCCACTCATTCAAAGTTCCAAACCATTCCTCCCTCCACTTCCATATACTGTACAATCATTCACCAATCCCAACCGTCGCTCAATAGTTTTCATCGTTGCCTTAAATTGTATCTCATTCTCAATATTCAAGCTTCAAGTTTAAGCTTTCAAGATATTGATAAATATAATTTATATACATTTTTAAGTGCCAATTCTTTTATATTTATACTTATTTTATTGTTATTATATGCTAAAATTCTTTATTTTGTATTTATTTATTGAAAAAAATCTAGATTTATTGGGATTTTTTTGAAATTTTTATAAATTTTTTTGATTAGGTAGATGAAATTAGAAAACCTATTGATGAACCTAGAAGTGGTTATCTCTTAACCATCCACGCCACACGAATGTGCACAGCCTATCACGTGTTCTTCTTACGAGGCACGTTGATCCCAATTTAATCTCCTAGCCATCCACGCATGTTGACTGCTTTTAGTGCCATGTGAACATATGTATTTGCATTCATTTTCTCCCATCTAGTGGTCCCAATTTAACCTGAGCTTAAAAATCTAATTTTTTTTCATGTAAATACCAAATAACACCATATTAAAATTGATATTTTTAGTTCATTTGGCTCATATAATTCATCAAAATCATATTCTTTTCTGTACTCTTTTTTTTATTTATATATGATAGAATATCTAGTTTGTTTATTGGATTTTATGATTTACATTGCTAGCTAAATATTTAATGTGTTTGTGCAATTATTTCATGTCTTAAAATATGATTTAATCAATTTAATGTTATGAATTATTTTTAGTTTCAATTCTTGAATTTTATATGTATTCAATTCTATATTTAAATGTCAAAAACCTTATATGTTATGAATTAGGATGATCAACTAATTTTTTACATGCATGTGTTTATTTTTAAATTTTAATATTTGTATGCAATTGTTAATTTTTATAATTAAAGTGACAAGTTTTAATTTTTAATTACAATTAGGATTGAATTCTTAGGTTAAAAGTTATTGACATATTAATCATGGCTAGTTTAGTTATTATTTTTTTAGATTTTAATGCAATGAATAAATTAAATCTATTAATCATAATTCTAGGTTATTCAAGATTTAAGTTGATTAATAATTTAATTATTGATCAATTACATTGAAAGAAAATTAAGATGCCTTTAAGTGTAACTATATTTTTAAAGCTAAAGTTAATAATTTAAAAAATGTTTTAAATTATGAATTTGATTTAGAATTTAAGAAATTAATTTTTATTCATGATAACATATTTAATTAAATTATAGGCTATTAGTGAGAATAATTGTATGATTACATATATAATTTATTAATTTTCTCAAAAATTATGTTTTAAGTGTTTTTTTATTTTTATGTTATTTTTATCTTTTTTACTATCATTACAAAAATCCATTAATAACTTAAATTAACTCAGTAAAAGACTAATAATAGAAGTAGAATTTTTACTTATCATTTGCATATTCAACCCCAACTTAAATTATACTATCGATGATACATTTTTAATAAAAATAAAGTTTAATTTTAGATTTTTTTTAGTTTCACTTAAATATGCATTTAACATATGAAAATTGAGAGGTGTAGGCTTGTCATTTAAAGAGCATGAGAGGCTTATTTTGCTTTATTTCCCTTTTGTATTTTCTTGGATGTTAAATATATTGGATTCTAATGATCTCTAAGACTATCATAACTAAGGTTGGTGAAACTTTTAATAATTTGATCTGATATTACTTTTAGACTTATTAATATTTTATGAGAAACAAAGCATAAATAACTTTACTAAATATAGTATTTTTCCCACCACCCCCAAACTTTTGCTCATTTTCAATAGCCACTACATTAAAACATTTTACATGCTATCTATGAATTTTAGCACATATATAGTGTTATAAAATTATGCAAATTTCTGATAAGTTAGATTTATGAAAAAACAAGAATAGAAAAATAACACACAAATTTGATAACGGAGTTCGATCAATCTTGCTTACGTCTCCGGACCTACTACAGATCTTTTTACTAAAATGAGAGAAATTACACGAGGTGTTTACAACACTCACAACTCATAACCTATAACCCAATTACACCCAAGAAAATTACTCTCAATTTTCTCTCACAAAAGCTTTTCTCTCAATTGGAACGATCACTTTGGATTATTAATTCATTAAAATTACACATCTATTTATAGGAAAATTCACTCCTTGAATTACTCCTTAAATTAATGGTTCCTTAAATTACTCCTTGTTTTGCTCCATGAATTACTCCTTGTTTTGCTCCATGAATTACTCCTTGTTTTGCTCCTTAAATTAAAGAGCTTTATAGCAATCTCTAACAATCTCCCACTTGAAGACTGATTTCAATCTATCTTCACACTTCTATCAATGCAGCAGCTTTTCTAGTCTTGTTACTCTAGCAGACCAACTGAAGTTGAGCACAACTTCAATTTCATGGAAAGCTCCCACTTGCTAGCATCTCGAGTTTAACAAGCTTCATCAAAGCATTTAGGCTCTCCTCCATCAATCAGCAACAAATAGTTCATGTATCTCCTGTTAGGCACATGAGGTCGAGAAGACCTTCTCAATATATGAGCTGTAGTAGTGGGTTGTTGTGTATCGGACTATTACGCACTACTCTGTCCAACGAGTTCCTCTGGATGAGGACTTGCTACAATTGGTTCCTTCACGAAACTATCTGGGACATCATCTGCACCTACAAATACTGACTCATTCTACTTTGAGTCGTTGGTGTTTGTTTTATGCATGTTCTTATACATCACTCTTTCATTGAAAATCACATCTCTACTACGGATCACTTATTGTTTTCGTCATCCCAAATGCGGTAGCCAAACTCATCCTCACTATAGCCGATGAAGGTGAATTTCTTAGATTTAGGATCAAGCTTATTCCTACCTTGATCACTAATATGCACAAATGCTACACATCTAAGAACTTTTAAATGTGATAGTTTTACCTCTTTTCTGCTCCATACCTCATCTTGTATTCTGTGCTCCAATGGAACAGATGAGCCTCGGTTGATCAAGTAAGCTACCGTGTTGACTGCTTCTGCTCAGAACTGCTTCAATAGACATGACTGTATACGAATGCTTCTGGCTCTTTCTATCAACGTTCGATTCATACGCTCAGCTATATCATTGTGTTGAGGCGTGCATGGCACAGTTCTTTCCATTCTGATCCCGTGCTCATTGCAGAAATTTTTGAATTTGGTGTCTTCATATTCACCACCATTATTGATTCTGAGCTTTTTGATCTTCAAATCTATCTCATTGTCCACCATAGATTTCCATCTTCTGAAAGCCTCAAATACTTTAGACTTATGGTTTAGAAAGTAAACCCATATCTTCTGAGAGTGATCATCAATGAAAGTCACGAAGTAGTGTTTCCCACCAATGGATGAGTCATTCATTGGTCCCCAAACATCAGAGTGGATAAGCTCTAACCATTTCTTCTTTGGGGTTCTATCACTTGTCTGAAAGCTGACTATCTTTTGCTTTCCAAGTATGCAATCTTCACACAGGTCTATCTCTGCGGACTGTAGACCTGGAAGTTTTTCCTTTGAGTGCATAATCTTCATCCCTTTCTCACTCATGTGGCCTAGTCTCTAGTGCCACAAATTTGGTGTTTCAATGCTTGTTGTAACTGCGATTGAACAACGTAACCCTACTGTTATGTAAAGAGTGCCACTCTTCTTACCTTGAGCAACAATCATTGCACCCTTTGAAATCTTCCAATCATCACCATGGAAGATCTTAGTGTAGCCTTCACTAGCCAATTTCCCTACTGAGATTAAGTTCTTTCTTAGGTCGGGAATATGCCTGACATCCTTCAGCTCCCAAACAGACCCGTTCAACTTAATATTCACTACACTTTTTCCAATAATAGCACACTGTTGATCATTACCAAGATATACCTTTCCAAGGTTTCTGGGGACATATTTCTCGAAGAATTCTTTTTGTGAATTAACATGGAATGATGCTCTAGAGTCTAACACCCAAGATTCTTTGTTGCTCTCCAAAGAGCATATAAATGCAACATCTCCTCCTAACGTGGAAGTAACATTTGCCTCTGCCTTCATTTGTTTGTCTTTCGGTGAACTCTTGCACTGATTTTTGTAGTACCAAGTTCTCACACAATTCCAACACTCGATAGTCTTCGAGCTATGGGAATTATTAGGATTCTTGGATTTGGACCTCCTGCCCTTAGATCTACCTTGGTAGTCTGTTCTGCCATGTCCATTCCTTCTGGTTGAATCTCTTCCTCTTGACTCTGTATGCAAAACTGAATAGGTTGATGATTCACCTGACTCTTTACGTCGGATCTCTTCACTGAGAACCAGATCACGAACATCGTCAAATTTCAACTTATTGCTTCCTGACGAGCTACTCACAGCCGTGAAAATAGCATTCCAGCTTTCTAGTAGAGAAGACAAAAGTATCAATGCTCGTACTTCTTCATTGAATTCAATTTCCATTGAACTCAACTGGGTTGTGACTATGTTGAGTTCATTGAAATGTTGAGCTACTAATGCGCCTTCCGTCATCCACAAATTGAACAAATGTCTCATCAAGTGCACTTTGTTTGAGGTTGATGGCTTATTATACATATTGGAGAGAGCTTCCATAAGACCCGTTGTGGTCTTTTCCTTTGCTATGTTGAAAGCAACATTACGGGATAGCTTCAATCGAATAACTCCGAGGGCTTATCTGTCTAGAAGATTCCAATCTTCTTCCTTCATAGCCTCTGACTTCTTCCCTAAGAGAGGTTGATATAGATTTCTTTGATACAAATAATCCTCTATCTGCATTTTCCAAAATCTGAAATCTGTGCCATTGAATTTCTCAAGTTTCACCTTTCCTTCATTTGCGGCCATTGCTCCCACTCAAATCTGACTTTCGCCGGATCGTTTCTGAATATTTCTACAAACCACTATGTATTAGAACACCTCCGTCGACAAACCAATATCACCAACAAAATTTTACTATTCACGTAATTCACTATTCACGTAAATAGTAACCTTGAAGAAAATTGACAAAATTCACCACCAATAGCTCTGATACAAATTGTTAGGAAATTACACAAATTCTCGATAAGCCAGATTTATGAGAAAGCAAGAATAGAAAAATAACACATAAATTTGATAACGGAGTTCGGCCAACCTTTCTTACGTCTCCGAACCTGCTGCAGATCTTTTTACTAAAAAGGGAGAAATTACATAAGATGTTTACAATACTCACAACTCACAACCCACAATTCAATTACACCTAAGAAAATTACTCTCAATTTTCTCTAACAAAAGATTTTCTCTCAATTGGAATGGACACTTTAGATTATTAATTCATTACAATTACACATCTATTTATAGGAAAATTCACTCCTTGAATTACTCCTTAAATTACTCCTTAAATTAATGGTTCCTTAAATTGCTCCTTGAATTAAGCTCATTGTTTTGCTTCTTGTTTTACTCCATGTTTTGCTCCTTAATTTGCTTCTTAAATTAAGGAGCTTTATAGCAATCTCCAATATATAGAATCATTATTTAATTTAATTTTTCCATTTATGTGGTTCATGTTGTTATTACTGTTGCTATTTTTGTATTCTTGGGTATCAAGAGAGGACAAAGCCAACTTAGTCACTTTCGTGTAACACAAATACTTCTTCCTCATCACCTATATGTCTATGTAATTATATGTGTCTATGTTAACCCAAATTTGAGTGCATTAAGATGATGTGGGGCACTTTTTTCCTTCAATGAACCATGCTTTATTTAGTTTTTGATTGAATGAAATTTGCAAATAAAACTTAAAATAAAAAATAGTTTTAAGATCTTTCTTTTTTCTTTTTTATGTATATTCAACATTTGCTTCTTGTGGTCTAAGGTTACCAATTTTCTTTTTCGTCATTTATCGTAAATTCTACAATAACATTTTTTAACGGTTGTAATCCTAACCACATTACAAAGAATGAATTTGTTGCTAAATTTATTCTTAAAATCTAAGTCTTCTTTAATATTTTAATTATATATATATATATATATTTGAGGTAACTTTACAACTATTATAGAGTTAGCATAAACAAAACTATGAATTCTTCATCATTTGGATGTACTTCAGTATATGTCTTGTCATATGTTTTATTATTTATTTGAATACATATATATTTTGTTGTTAATGTTTAATACTTTTTTTCCATAACTATACATATATGACTTTAAATCTAGATAGAGATATATTTCATGTTGTTGAAGAAGTGATTAAAAGCGAAGTACAACTTAACCAACTTAAGTAAAAGATTTTAAAACTATGAGTATTCCACTTCCTTACCTCTACACTATTTATACTACAAAATAAAAAGAAGGTAAAAATGTTTCCTTGAGATCTACTAGTGAAGCATGAGATCATTTTAGTATTCATTGGGATAGGGTTTGAAAAAATAGAAAAAATTGTACATAAATATTACAAGAGATAATAAATGTGTGCCAAGTAAATCTAGCACATCAAATTTACTTACACATATAGCTATTGGATGTGATAAGTCTCCTAGTATAGTGCTTAAGAAACAAAAAAACTTTAGCATTACAACATAAGAATGGCACACATCAAATTTACTTACACATATAGCTATTGGATGTGATAAGTCTCCTAGTATAGTGCTTAAGAAACAAAAAAACTTTAGCATTACAACATAAGAAAGAAGCAGATGGTGTAGGAAGTCTTATACATTACACTATTAATATAGACAGGTATAGGAAATAATCAGAGAGAATTATAACAAAAGATGAATCATTATTTATTATCATAGAAGGAGTGGTATTTAAAGAGTTTCTTAAAAAGCTACAACCCTTGTTTAATATTCCTTCTAGATGGACTATTGGACGAGATTTTTTGAATTTATATATTAGTGAAAGATTGAAATTGAAAAAGTTGTTGGATAAAGCTAGTCAAAGGATCTGTCTAACCATTGATACATGAACCTCTTGTTAGAATTCATATTATATGTTTCTAATTACTCATTTTATTGATGGTGGTTGAAACTTGCAAAAACAATCTTAATTTTTACCACTCACTTTGTAAAGCTATTAAGCATGTGTGTTAGATTGGGACATTGATATGGTTTGTTGTATTACAATTGATAATACATGGCCACTCTTACTTGTATGAAAACATGTGTCAATGGTTGGCGTAGTGCAATTTTAGAATCTAAACACTCACACATGCAATGTTGTGTACACATTTTGAATTTAATTATTAAGCATGGCTTGAAAGAATATAATATCTCGATAAATAGGATTCATACTGTTGTAAAATATATGAGAGGATCACTAATTAGACTGTAAAATTTAAGAATGCTATGATGTTAGATTCTGGAATATATTATCAAAAAATATTTAAAAGGTTAGAGATCATTGATTAAAAGAACTTTTAAGAGTTTTATTAATATGGAGTTAAACATGCTTCAATTAAATTTGATTGTGATATTGAAACACAATTTGATCACTTTCTAATTTTTTTTACAAGGCAACTTTAATTAAGTATAAGTATTTGTATGCGACTTTTAATTTATTCTTGGATCACATTTGTTTTATTCATGATCAACTTGATAAGTCTAGTGAATATAGGGATGCCATTATGATAAATATGGTTAAGGAGATGAAGGTAAAATTTGACAAATATTGAGGAGGAATAACTAAGATGAATATGATATTATTTATTTTTGTTTTACTTAATATAAGGCACAAAAAGTGTCCTTTAAATCTCATTTTTCTAGAATTGTGTAGTGGTGAGGAGACTGAGGCATCAAAGAGTTTGAAAAGTGTAAAAAAAAAAACTCTAAAAGATAGGTACTGGGAGTACCATAAAACCTATTTTCCTTCAAATTAATGAATAAGAAACTCATAAACCATTAATCTAGGTGTGGAAGATAATAGTTAAGAAGAAAATGCATCTTCTTATGAGAGAAAAACTTTAAAAGAAGTTCATACCATAGAAAAAAAATATGTCATGAAAAAATATTTACAAGAACATTGATTAATATGGATGATGAGAATTTTGATTGTCTAAGCTCGAGATGTATTGACGATACCAATATCTATGTTGCATTTGAACCAGTATTCTTTATAGGTGGTCATACAACTAGTTCATACAAGAGTTCATCATCTTCAAAGATAATGCAAGCTTTGATTTGTATTCAAAATTGAATTCGTTATTCTCCGATCATTGATTTGTATTCAAAATTGAATTCGTTATTCTCCGATCATTAAAATCCAAGAGTTATTTAAGGAAATAGAGGCTTAGAGTGAGATATATTACACTAAACTTTCAAGTATATATTAAGTTTAAATTTATACAAAGTTTGAACATTACATTTAGAATGTAAGCTATCATGACCAAAGTTTTGGCATAATATGAATCCATACTACACCCTGAATTAATGTAATAAGATTATATATATATATATATATATATATATATATATATTAGTTAGATCCATATATTTTCTCTAATCTTTCTTTTCATCATATAAGTTGTACATTTTGTTTTATCATTATAATGTTTAAATGAATTTATTACATGAATATAAAAGTATTTTGTTTATTTGTTATTGGTTTATTATTGGTAACTAGTGAGTAATTTCATTTTTTTCTTACTTAATTTCATATTAATAACATATTCATAATAATTAATTAATTAATTAATTAATTTGTTTGAGATTTGGAGTATCAAGATGCTTTTCAAATTTTAGTTTCTTTTTAATATAGTTGAAACTTTAACATGTTAAACTTTGTGTTTCTTTTAAATCATGCTTATTATTGTTGACTTTGTAACGATAATGATTTTGTTTTAAAATTTTCATTTATTTTATGTAATTTTCATATTAAAGAATAAAATAATAATCCAATCCCTATTCGATTCGACAAATCAAAACTACTTAGATAGATCCAACCTAATGTTTAACGTGGATAAGATTTGGATTTGATTGAAATTCGTATTTTCAATAGAATACTCAACTTTATTTTCTATTATTCATACCAATTATCACCAACCCATATCTTAAGATTCTCAAGTAATATTTAAAATGAAATATATCAAATATACGAAAGAATAATAAAATATAAAAAAAATAAAGTAAAAAATATTGAAAAGAGTAAGTCTATTGCTTAATTTTATTTCTTGTCGAACCTACTTTAAACATAATGTTTTTTAATAATTTTATTTATTATAAATTGTAGTATTATAATAAATGATATGCTAATTAATTATAAGTTTAAAAATATATTATATTATTTTAATCAATAATTATCTATCATAAGAATTATACTTCTATTATAATTTATAACATAAAAGTTATTTTTTTTAATATTTTTAAAATATTCATTAAAACAATTGATAAGTCATACTGAAGTTGAAGTTGGAGATTTTTGGAGGTAACTATTTGGAGATCATGTAAGTAAATTTATTAGTTTTTAATAATTTTTTTTAAAATAATAAAAATAATAATCTTAAAATTTATAATCATAAAAATAATACACTTTATAAATATTTTATATGTTTTTGCTATTACAAAATATCTAACATATTATTTTATTTGGAACGTTATTCAATTAAATATTTGTTTAAATTGAATTACGATTATTTATACTCTTATAATATATGATTTTATTTAATTTCAATCCGTCTAATATTATTAAATAATATTTTTATTATTATAAATTTTTTGAATTTATTTTTGTAATTTCATTTTATTTTTTAAAATTATTGAATCTACCTGATAAATGTGGGATTTTTCGAGATACCGAAAGCTATTTATTTTTAATTTTTTGGATAGAGGGTTATTGTAACAAATTTTTTTTCTTTCGTATTATATTTAATATTAATATTTTAAATTGAAAAATAAATATTCTTTACCTTTATTATATATTTTTTGTTTGGATTCAGTAAATTCTAATTGTGGTTTTATGAATTTTTAAAATTTATATTAAAATTACAGTAAAATAAAATAAGATGGAATAATCACTCCATGTAGATTTTTATTTTATTTTCTTTTCCAATCCGAAAAACCCTATAATGCGCCCTCCTTGTTCATAACACAAACGATTAAAATGCTGGGTTTAAGGAGGTTTTCCAGATCTTATATGGTTGTTTCTCAAATCGTTCCACTTTCCGAACATTTCTATGCTCAGAGGACCTCCAATCGATTCCTTGACATTTATCAGGTGATCTTTACAATCCCATTTGGTGTCCCAGAAAATATATCACTTGCTTTGTTTATCAATTGAAGCTGGAATTTCTTTGTTCTTTATTGAAATTCATCAAAACTTTTCTTTATCTTTTTTTAAAGTTAGGAAGCAAGGCGGCCATAGAGAAAGAACGTGTACGACTGTGAGTTAACTTCCTTTTTTTGGAGTCTGTGTGTTGGGTATCCAAAACTTTTCTTTAGCAATGGATTGAGGTTCATTGCGTACTATTATTGTCATTTAGGGCAGTAAAGATGAGATGAACAGGGGCTATTTTGCTGATATGTCTGAGCTCAAGCAACATGGTGGTAAGGTAACATTTCTTAAATAAATTGCAAGGTTTTCGTTTTCTTTTTCTTTTTCTTCTTTATTTATTTATATGGCTGGGTTTTAGTCTTTTTGTTAGTACTAGCTATCAACATGAATCTTGATCAAGGAAATGGTTGGGAAATAAAAAAAATCAATAAATAAATAAATAAAAAATAACACCCCTAAAACTTATAACAACAAAAACAAAACTTATAACAACAAAAACAGCATCCTAATAATATTGAAGGAGTCCAATTGGATGGATTTCAATATTAAATGGATCTAAATGACTGTAGTTCAATTTAAATGGTATCCAATTAGATGACATTTAAAATAAAATGAAGCGTCGGACCTTTTTTTAATAGTAAAAATGTATGAGATAGATATAATGAGTGTTATTTTTGCGGTTACAAGTTTTAAAGGTGTTATTTTTGTAGTTATAAATTTTAAGGGTGTTATTTTTGCGGTTACAAGTTTTAAAGGTGTTATTTTTGTAGTTATAAATTTTAAGGGTGTTATTTTTGTTATTTTTCCAAAATGGTTTGCTATCTTGACTTAAAATAAACCTGACTGCAGTTGTCTGCTAAATTGTAACATTGAATTTGATTAATTTTTTGTTATTATAATAGTTTCCTGGAAATCTTTAATTGGTTTGTAGCAGTGATGAATAAAGGTGGTTTTAAGGCACGCCTTGAGGCTCACCTTGAGGCAAGACTATATGACTGACATCATTTCTATGTTCTTTCCTTAATCAATAATATACAGGTTGCAATGGCAAATAAGATAATAATTCCTGCAATGGCTGCTGTGAAGTTTCCCAACTTGGAAACAAACTACTCTGATGGGAAAACATTAAAGCTGCCTGTTTCTTCAAGTGGGAACGAAAATATGCCCGATGCTGAGAATTCATTCAACCCGGCAGCAACTTTACTATGTCTTTCATTTCGAGCAAGTTCCCAGGTACAAAATTTGTACTTGTGTTCTACATTAAGCATGATAATAAGAAATGATTTTTTTAAATAGCTTATAAAACTGTCTAGATTACATTGATTGAAATCTTAACCTTTATATTGTTGCTGTGATTTATTTCTCACCATTTGCAGGCAATGATTGATTCTTGGAGTATGCCTTTTGTTGATGCCTTTCATGAATCAAAAGATCTTCAGCTGTATGAGGTAGTCTTTTTATATTCTACGCTGAGTTGTGGCTCGATACTAACAAAATATGAATCTTCCCTATTTCACCGTTTAGAGTATTTTGTAAACACCTTGCATGACTGTCAAAATAGCTTGTACGACTCCAACCCACCTTCATCTTTGATCTTGTTAAAAACTAGTTCTTGAATGGATTTTGAGTTATTTTGACCTAAGTCTTAAGTTTTATCAAAATGTGTTCAAATTTTCTTTAAAACTTTCGAAATGGCTTTTCTTCTTTTGTTGTTTCAATTAAGATAGTAAGACTATGCTGAATGTCATGAATGGACATCATATATGCTGACATTAGGGTTTCTAGAGTCCAATAATCTCTCACATTGGTTCTAATGATTATTTTTCTCATCCAAGTTGCAGTTGTGCACATTGCCTTCTCTTTCATGCTAAATCTTTCTTTATTTTCTCCTAAACCTTATGATACAGATAGTTATGCCATTTGACAAAGCTTTGATTACTAAGGCAACCTGAGAAAATAGATTTTTTTTTTAAAATGCTAAGTAGATGTTTAAAAAGCATCAACAAAGATCCTTGATTTGACATTTTAGACGTTTTGTTGACTTACCACTTCTGCTGGGAGGTTTGGCTTGTTTGACTTGGGATGTTTTTTTTTCTATTTTTCGTTTTTTTTAATCCATACCCTAGTGTAGTTGATGAAAATGATTAATGTTGCCCTTTCTTTTTTTATGAAATTTCCTCAGGAAAAGACAGTTAATTTGAATTGAGACCTTCCACTTTTATTGAAATGTTTTTCTTAGGCTGCCGTTACATTTTATACTATATTAATTTGATGCTCTTAATAATACCTTACTATAAATTTGTTTCCAAAGTGGGGAAGGAAAGAACAGATTCCTGTTAGATTGGTTTCCTCAACCCTAGTTGTTCATAACGATGATTATGAAGATAATCAGGAAAAGAAAAACTAGGATGGAGATGAGGTCCTGGCACATGCATCTTGATTTCTTTTTTTCTTGGATTTTTTAATTGTCATTTAATGATTGGGGTTTGGTACATTAGTAGTACTCCTATTTAACAAAAAAGTATACATATAGAATTATGGATCCATATTTTCATTACAGTACACTAGTAGTCTCTACATTTAATTTTAAGTACACCAACGGTTTAAAATTAGAATTTAATTGAGGATTTCAACATGTGTCATGCACATGGGTGAAAAATGAAGGACAAACTCATCTTTAAAACTGTTTTTTGTCAGTTAATCAATTCTCAGTCTTCAACCTGTCATGTCTAAGAGCATTAAAGCTGTTATAAATTTTGTTAGCTGCTAATTTGAGATAAAAGCCCTAAGTTTTTCTCGCAAAGTCATCAATTCTCTTCTTTTTTTCTCCCAAGACCATTATCTTCAACATGGTTCGATTTCTTTAGGGTTTTTTCAAGACTCTCTTAGATTTTCGTGATATCATTTCGTTTTGGTGTTAAATTGAAAATTGTTTCTTTGATAAATAATGGTTAAATGAACTTTTTTTTTCTCTTTAATTATTTTAAAGATGAGTTTTCCCTTATTTTTTACCCATGTGTATGATACATATTGAAATCTTCAATTAAATTCTAATTTTGGATTATTGGTGTACTTAAAATAAAATGTGGGGATAACTAGTGTACAGCTATGAAAATATGGGTTTGCATGTGCACCTTTAATTGAATATGAGTAATACTAAAGTACCTAACTCTAATGATTGAGTGTTAGTTCTTTTAGGTTTAAGCTATAACAAGAAAAGTAATACCCAAACAATGGTTCTTCAGATATCATTTATAGATTCATGGTTGTTATGTTGGAGTCCTATTAAGCGGCTGCTTCTTCGTACCATGAGGAAATCCAAAGATGATGACCAGAAGGACGTTCTCAAGAGACAGATTGTGTATTCATTTGGCGATCATTATTACTTCAGAAAAGAACTTAAGATATTAAACCTTCTGACTGGGTAAGAAGCTCTGGAATCTGGATATTGAATTTTTGTTGGAATTATGCGTTTTGCATAATGAAATAGTATTGCTAATTTTGTTACCAATTATAACGCAGGTACATTTTCTTACTTGACAAATTTGGTAGAATAAGATGGCAAGGGTTTGGATCAGCAACAAAAGAGGAATTGTCATCCCTTCTTTACTGCACGTCACTACTCTTGGAAGATAAGTGAAGCTTATATTGCTGTCTGTTTGAGTATTTTGGAATACTTTTATGGAGCATACTGGATCGTGGTCATTGATGAAATATTTGACTAGAACTTTTTTTGCATCTTTTTTTGGCCTTTAAGAAAAGCCATTGTTTTATTGCTGCTTAAACTTGGTAATATTTTATGATCATGACTTCTTAAATTATGATCATCATAACATGTTCTTAAAAGCAAATGATATGAAATGAAATTCCACATCATTTCTGTGAAATTTACTAGTATTAAAGGGTACTACCACTGTAGTCAGTTGCTCCTTTAATTTACTAGTCCACTTGAAATTCATTTATTTTCCTTTCATTTCTTATAGGGTAAACATTTCATTTACCGATTAAGTGCTCTACTAGTCCATGGGACAATCTAATCTCAAACTTCTTCACTGGTGCAACCGGACAACTCTAAAAGTGCACATATTTGGTGTTTTTTTATTAAACAGTATTTAATATGATTTGAACTTGTAATTTTATACACGAGAGGTGTGAGTTTTATTGCTAGATCACTAAGTGAACTTATTTGGTCAATTTGCTTTATTTAGGTCAAAATTTTGCTTTTTGCGTGACTTTCCTGATTTTTTGTGGAAGAAACAATAAGGTTTAAGTGAAACAATAAGGACAAGAGTAACGAAAATAGAACCAGCGAAATTGCTTCTTCGACCCATCTTCCCCCCTTCCTCCTCTATAACCCACCCATCAATGATAATGTACTTTTTTTTAAAAAATAATAATAATAATATTGCACTCTTGTCCCTTTTTAATGCTCAAAATAAGCATATACTATCGTATTATAAGGCAATTTGTATCAGTATAATTCATATTGATTGTCAGAGAGAGAGAGAGAGAGAGAGAGAGAGAGAGAGAGAGAGAGAGAGGGAGTACATTATCAAAATCAGTTATCGTTACTTATTTTATAATTTTATTTTTTTACAAACATTAACGCTCTGGGCAAGATTGAAGAAACATATAGTTAAAAATTATGATTATAAATTGAAGAGCAAAGAAACGTGGTACTATTAGTAAAAAAATTAATATTATTATGTATTCTTTATTAGTAGGCGATTATGAAATATTATTATATACTAGAAATATTATTATGTATTCTTTATTAGTTTCAAAGTGTGTTTTAGTATAAATTTATGGTTTCAACTTTCATGACACCATATAAAGTAATCAAAATAAAATAAATTACTTTATTTATTCTTAAAAGATAAAAGCATAATTGAGATTATATTCTAAGAGAATTGTTATTTTTAGAGAAAATACTAATAATTTTGATTCTCAAATGTTTCTAGAAGTAAAAACTGCTATGATAATAGAGTTACCCTATTCTAAAACATGTATGTAAAAGAATTACAACTGGTTTCAATTGCTTTGAATTTTTAAATAATAAAAATAAAATAAAACATTATGACACATCATAGAAATAGAGTAGCCCTATTATCAGAGTGGATTTTGCTATTATTAGAGCAATAATTCTATCTTTAAAAATCGTAGAACATTAAATTGTGAGGTAAAATATTTAATTGCTAGGACATTAGTGTTTTATGTTCTGAAAATATCAATTCCCTGTAAATATCCTCAACCTCTCTGGTTAACAAAAGGAGCATTATCAACTTTGTTGACCTCATGAACTTGCCAAGTCATGTGACCATTGAGTGATCTAAGCATACCTTGAACACAGTCCTCTTCTGGTTGATCAAATGCTCTTTGCATAATTAGAATAGAACTACTAGCTGCAGGCCTTGATGACACCAAAATGTCCCCCAATGCTCCAATTTCTGGAATTTCACTCCAATCTGATAAAACTCCCTTTAAAAGTGGAGAAGGTTTTTGTATCCCTCTTCAACTAAATTAAATTATAGTCATTTTGCATACTTCCTATTATTTTCACAATATCATTTGCACTACGAGTCACTTGTAAGAATTGTACTGATATTGATGTATTGTTATTTGACTTTATCTTCATCTCTTACTTGTACTTGTCATCTATATCCTTTTCCTCTTGAATACTACTAAATTTTTCAACTTCATCTTCGTGTCCATCTACTTTATTATCATCTCCATTTTAGAGCTCTACTTTATTATTATTATTATTATTTTCAAATATTATGTCTATTTTCGAAACAAATCAAACTAATGCTAAAATCTTAGGGTTCAAACACATTCTTCAAGCATATGACAACGCCTCGCGATCATTTGGACCACCAACAAAGAGTATAGCAATATGGTGACATAAGTCTTCTTTGTTGTGATGGGGTTTTTCAGCTAGTAGGGAAGGTGAAGTAAGTCCTCTGTCTGCAAAAAATACCAACCGAACAATGTGCATTTTCTAGTACATTCTTGTTGATAGCACTGATAGGAGAGTTGGCATTATCTATAGAACAATCAATTGTTACTTGAACCTCAAATGGAAGAAGAATGAGAGTAGTGTGTTTCTCGCTGCTAGTGTAGAAATGTCTTGATGCATTGTGGAATAAGACACCACGATTATGTTCTCAATTTGAATACTTTCATTCCTGCTTGTTAGTTATGCAAAGGAACTTGCAAAATGGTTGCTAGAACTTGGAGTGCCTTGTGTTTCTTGCTCAATGTTCTTTGAAGTGTCATGTATAAGTCTCATGGTTGAAGCATGTCCTACGAGTTCGACGAGTTGCACAACAAAGAGAAATATTGGGGATTGTTTTGTGGCAATGGAGGCCTAAATTAGGTTCACAAAGCCAGTTACATTGCACATTGACTGAAGACAGTTAAGAATTCTAAACTCTGAGTGCATTCCTATGCTTCTTATTGCCCTTTTATTGTAGTTTCTGCTGGGTTTTCCCTCTTGTTTGGAGGAGCCAAAAAAAGGCTAATGTAGTTTCATAGCCCATGGATAAAGAAGGGGAAATTTTATTCATTTGATTACTTCATTAATCAATCCATTTAGGGTTTGTTTAGGAATGAATTCAAGAAGCAGCAGCTAGCAGAAAAACCAAAAAGAAAAATAGGGAGCAGTTTTTTAGTTTTTCTTCTCCAGCAAGCCTTCATCAGGTGCACCGATGGAAGGTTATTTGTGGTCCAATTGAGCTGAAATTTTGAAGGAAGGTTCACGACTCAAGAATCTTCAATCTGAACACTGGAATTTGGATTTGGCTCACCACTTTGGAAAATATGGGCCATGAACAGTACCTATGAAATTGGGTTAGATTTCTCCATTTTTTTGAAATAATTGTTAGTTTCCAAGAATTTTTATTCTTGATGATGTTGTTGATTGTTTGACTCTAATTTTATCTAAAGAGAACTTTTATACAATTGTTTCTTGATAGTGTAAGTTTTGGAGATGGAGTGGTGTTGTTCTTTCCTTCCTACATTGGGAAAGTTTTTTCACGTAAATTGATTGTGTTGATTTTGTGCATGTTTCATTTTGAGTTATATTTATTTGTTTCACACAAAGAAGGAGAATATGATTCATTTTTCTGTTTAGAGCTTAATTAAGTTCGCATTGATATTGTGATTTTCCTAATAAAGTGGTATCAAAGCTGTGGTTATTATTGTTGAATTTCTTGTGTTGAATAATGAAAGAAAATTTGAGTAGAATGATTACTTTGAATGATTCTAATTATTACACTTGGAAAGGAAAAATATAAGATTTCTTTTATGTCAAATAGTTTCATTTACCGGTGTTTGCCTCTGAGAAGCCAAAAAAGTTGTCTGAAGAAAAATAGACTTTGTTGCATGAAAAAGTTTGTGGGTATATAAGGAAATGGGTAGATGATAATGTTTTGAATCATATTAGTGGGAAAACACATGCACGGTCACTTTGAAATAAACTTGAGGAGTTGTATGCTTGAAAAATAGGAAATAATAAAATGTTTATCATAAAGTAGTTGATGGCTTTAAGGTACTAAGATGGAACTAGGTTGATAGATCACTTGAATACTTTCCAAGGAATAATAAATCCGTTAGCTAGAATGGGTATCAAGTTTGATGATGAGATTCAAGGGTTGTGTTTATTGGGTACGTTTTTGGACTCTTAGGAAACATTTAGAATGCCATTAAGAAACTCAGCTCTAAATGGTGCAATCAACATGGATTTGGCTAAGAGCAATGTTTTGAATGAAGAAATGAGAAGAAAATCACATGTGTCTTCTCAACAGTTAGAGATTTTGGTTACAGAAAGAAGAGAGAGGAGTAAAAACAGAGGTTTCAAGAGCAAAGAAAAAGGAAGAAGCAAGTCTAACAGGTTTGTTAATGTTGAGTGTCATCACTGTGGTATGAAAGGGCACATCAAGAATGGCACATCAAGAAATATTGTAGACTGTTGAAGTAAGATAATAAGAAGAAAGAAAAAGAATAAGAGGATGATGTTGGCAAGGAAAATGATCAAGTTACCACTGCTAGTTCATAAGGCTTTCTCATTGTTTATGATGAAGATGTTGTCAATATTGCACATCACGAGATTAGTTGGGTTATTGATAGTAAAGCCTCCATTCATGCTACGTCTTGAGAGGAATTCTTTACATCCTATACATCAGGTGACTTTGGGATAATGAAATTGGGTAATGATGGATTGGTTAAAGCCATTTTTATTGGATATGTGTGTTTGGAGATGAATAATGGCACGAGGCTACTTCTTAGAGGGGTAAAGCATATTCCTGAAATTCATTTGAACTTGATCTCTATAGGTAAAATTCATGATGAAAGATATTACAATACCTATAGGAAACTTACTAAAGGTGTTATGATTGTTGCTCGTGGGAACAAGCATTCTAGTTTGTATATACTGCAAGCAAGACTCTTCAAAGGCGTTATTAATGATATGACAGATGAGCTCACAGTAGAATTGTGGCATAAGAGACTTGCTCACATGAGTGAAAAATGCTTGACAGTATTGACTAAAAGGAATATTCTTTCTGGAATGAATGATGTTTGTTTAAGAAGATGTACTCATTGTTTCTTAGGGAAACAAAATAGAGTTTCTTTCAAGAGTTCTCCTCCTTCAAGAAACAATACATACTTGATTTGGTACATTCAGATGTATGTGGTCTTATGAAGACAAGAACTTTGGGTGGTGCTAGTTATTTTGTGACCTTCATAGATGATTGTTCAAGAAAGTTATGGGTGTACACTTTAAAGAGCAAAGATCAAGTATTAGATGTGTTTAAATATTTTCAAGTCTTAGTTGAGAAACAAACTAGGAAGAAATTGCGATGCATTAGAACAGATAATGAGAGAGAGTATTCATATCCTTTCTTTTGATGAGTATTGTAGGCGTTAAGGCATTCGACATCAAAAGACACCTCTCAAGACTCAGTTAAATGGGTGGGCTGAGAGAATGAACAAGACATTGGTTGAAAGAGTACGATGTCTTCTTTCACAGACTCAATTGCCAAGATCTTTCTGGGGTGAGGCTTTGAATACATTTGTACATATTCTTAATCTCACACCATATGTTCCTCTTCAGTTTGATTTACCAAACAGAGTTTGGACTAGCAAAGATGTTTCTTATGATCTTTTTTCGTGTTTTTGGTTGCAAGGAATTTATGCATATACCAAAAGATGAGAGATCTAAGTTTGATGTGAATACACGATAGTGTATCTTTGCTGGTTATAGTCTAGATGAAGTTGGCTACAGATTTATGATCTAGTTGAGAAGAAATTGGTAAGGAGTCAAGGTGTTGTGTTTATAGAAGATCAAACTATACAAGATGTTATGAAGATAGAAAAAGGAGTCCATTAGTATAACGATGATTTGATTGACCTAGATCTTATTCCTTTATCAATACAGATGGAACAAAAATTTCAAGATGACCAACAAGGTTTAGATGATGTAGATGCTCCTATACAAGTTGAAACAGATCATCAAACTACTGATTAGTTGCCAGAACCAGAAATTCCACTCAGGAGGTCTACCAGAGACCGACGTCCTTTCGCACGGTATGATAAAGATGAGTATATGTTATTAACAGATGAGGGAGAACCTTAATGTTATGCATAAGTGATGGATGATGGAAATATGACTCATTGGGTTGTTGCTATGGAAGACGAGATGTAATCATTGTATGAAAATCACACGTTTCAGCTGGTAAAGTTGCCTAAGGGTAAGAGAGCTCTGAAGAACAAGTGGGTCTACATGGTGAAGCAAGAAGAACCCAATTCACAACCATGATACAAAGATAGACTGGTCGTCATGGGATTCAATCAGAGAAAAGGTATTAATTTTGATGATATTTTCTCTCCTGTTGTGAAGATGTCTTCCATACGTGTTATTCTAGGTATAGTAATAAGCTTGAATTTAGAAATTGAGCAAATGGATGTGAAAAATTCCTTTTTTCATGGTGAATTAGAGGAATAGATTTATATGGAGCAGCTAGAGGGTTTTGAGGTAAAAAGAAAAGAGGATTATGTATGTCAGTTAAAGAAAAGCCTCTACGGGTTGAAGCAAGCATCTAAACAATAATATAAGAAGTTTGAGTCAGTTATGGGGGAGCATGGTTACAAGAAGACTACTTCTGATCATTGTGTTTTTGTGCAGATATTCTCTAATGATGATTTTATCATTTTATTGCTCTATGTTGATGACACGTTGATTGTTGGCAGAAATTCTTCAAGGATTGATAATTTGAAGAAGCAGTTGAGTAAGTCCTTTGCCATGAAGGAATTAGGGCCAACAAAACAAATTCTTGGTATTCAAATTTGTTGAGACAAGAAAGGAAAGAAGTTGTACATGTCATAGGAACTATACATTAACAAGGTACTTGAAAGGTTTCATATGGATAAAGCTAAAGTGGCTTCTTCTTCTTTATCTAACCACTTTAAGTTGAGATTGAGTCAAGGCCCTTCAATAGATAAAGAGAAGGAAGATATGAAAAAGGTTCTATATGCCTTAACAATAAGAAGCTTAATGTATGCAATTGTATGTACGAGACTAGACATAGCTCATGCAGTTGGAATTTTTAGTCGTTTTCTTTTGAATCCAGGAAGAGAGCATTGGGATGTAGTAAAGTGGATTATGAGATATCTTCGAGGTACTTCCAAGTTAACACTTAGCTTTGGAAGTGAAAAATTAGTGTTAGTTGGATACATTGATTCAGATTTTTCAAGAGATGAAGATTCTCGTAAGTTTACTTCAGGTTATCTAATTACTATCTCTAGTGGAACAATTTCTTGACAGTCAAGATTGCAAAAGTGTGTTGCACTTTCTATAGCAGAGGCGGGGTTTATTGCAACAACAGAAGCTTGTAAGGAGTTGTTGTGGATGAAATAGTTTTTGAGAGAACTTGGTTTCAAGCAACAGAAATATGTGTTCTTCTGCGATAATCAGAGTTTTATTCACCTAGCGAAGAACTCGGCGTTTCACTTAAGATCAAAGCATATTGATGTGAGGTATCATTAGATAACTGATACTTTTAACAATAAGTTTCTTGAACTTGAAAAAATCCATACTGATGAGAATGGATCTGACATGTTGACAAAAGCAGTGTCAAGGGAAAAACTTGAAGTTTGTTGTTCAATTTTTGGGATGGTGGATCCCTTTGGGAAAGGGGGAGATTTGTTGGGTTTTCCCTCTTGTTTGGAGGAATCCAAAAAAGGCCTATGTGGTTTCATGGCCCATGGAGAAAGAAGGGACAATTTTGTCCATTTGATTTCTTCATTAATCAATCCATTAAGGGTTTGTTGAGGAATGAATTTAGGAAGCAACAATAGTTAACAGAACAACCAAAATGGAAAACAGAGAGCAATTTTTCAAATTTTCAACTCCAACAAGCCTTCATCAAGTGCATCGATGGAAGGTTATTTGTGGTCCGATTGAGCTGAAAATTGAAGGAAGGTTTAAGACTCAAGAATCTTCAATCTGAACGGTGGGATTTGGATTTGGCCCACCAGTTTGGGAAATATGAGCCGTGAATAGTGACTACAAAATTGGGTTAGATTTTTTCATTTTCTTGAAATAATTGTTAGTTTACAAGAATTTGTATTCTTGATGATGTTGTTGATTGTTTACCACTAGTTTTATCTAGAGAGAACTTTTATTCAATTGTTTCTTAATAGTGGAAGTTTTGGAGATGAAATGCCGTGGTTTTTTCTTTCCTACATCGGAAAGATTTTTTCACGTAAATTAGCTGTGTTGATTTTGTGCATGTTTCATTTTGAGCTCTATTTATTTGTTTCTTAAAAGATTCACACAAAGAAATAGAATAAACTTCATTCCGCTATTTAGAACTTTATTAAATTCGCATTAATATTGTGATTCTTTTAATAGTTTTCCAAAAGTGTTGTAATGCTATTTTAAGTAAATTCTAAAAGTGGCCCAACCATAGCTGTCATCATCCATGTAGCAATTACTAGTATCCCAAAAATTTTAACATCTAGACCCTACGATACCTGGAATATGGTAGTTAAGGGATTTTTTATTAACATAAAAACGAGAAACAGAAAAATATCTTAGAAGTCCGATAACTTAGGTCATTTGACTATTTTGGTCCACTAACTTAGGGGTGGTATTAGGGGTGTCTATGGTCCGGTCCGGTCCGGTTTTGCCTAAAAAAATGTAACCAAACCAGACCGTTCATATAGTTGAAACCGGACCGGACGGACCGTTGACTATCTAAATGTTATAGCAAACAGTTTGGTCCGGTTTGGTCCGGTTTGGTTAACAGTTTTGAACGGTTTTTAACAATTAATAATAAATAAATATGATTCAATTTAATATGATATAATTTAATAGGATGCAATCAAATATAATGCTCATTTATAATCATACATAGATAGATATTATTGTTAAATACATAAATAAGATGTTATCAAAATCTAAAATAAAAAAAAAGATTAGACATGAAGAAATGAATTCCAAATATCTCATTTGCAAAGAATTCTTAAACATATACAAACATCAAAACTCAAAATCAACAACAATACATCATTAGATAATAATATTTAAAACTTACCCATTATTAATCATCAACGATCATTGTAGTGTCTTTAATGAACTTTACAATCAAACAAAATCAACATCTTCGCCGTAAATGTCTAGGTCATCATTGTATTATGGTAAGAGAACATTGTCATTATTAATGGAAGAAGCGAAACCAATTTTGACTACATACTAATGTCTCTACCATTTTAGGATTCAAAGAACTCTAAATGGATCAAGAATGCATACTCACTGTCTTTAAAAGTCGATCTATGATTGAAACTTGAATTGCTAACCATCACGTGCAGATAGAGAGATGATAGGAAACCTAAAATAATTTGCCTTCCACCATTTTAATATATCAAACTTATCACAGACATTTTCACATGGTGTTCAAATATTTCTCAACCTCGGTTTTCAATTCCAAACTATTTTTCTCCTCTAGCGTTTAGAAACTTCAACTTTCTTGCTTATCGGATGATGAAATCCTTCCTATTACATCATTGAGTCACATTAGATTGAAACTCTTTTCCATGCACCTAACATATAGTAAGCTTTGAGCAGATCCATAAAAGTATTTTTGACATTATCTCTCAATTTTTGAACAATTTGTAAATCATAAATCTCTTCAAATAAGAATTCCAATACTCTAATTTGTACCTTGGATCAAGTACAAATGCAACATACAACATCTTATTAGTCTTGTCTACATTTCCCCAATACTTCTCAAATTTTGTTTTCATGCTAATAGCCCGTATTTTTTAACAACAAGTCATCGAAACACACCGTATGTAAGTATTTGAGATTGAATGTTATGTAATTACTGTAAAATATAAATTTGAAGTGGTGCGTAATAAAGATGCCTTGAATGATAAAGTAAGTCATAAAAGTTTTCAAAACTTGACAAAAACACAGCATTCTTCCAATCATCTAATGTTGGCTGACATTCGATCGCTCCTCGTGAAAATAAGAAATAAAGTTTGTTCCTTCCTATTCTTGACGATCAAATGCTTTTTGAAAATCTAAAGAAGATTTTAACATTAGATATGTGGAGTTCCATCTTGTGAAACGCATCTAGCACCGCACTTCCTTTGGACTCGATATTTTCTTTAATAGAACACATTTTAAACTTTTGTAATCTCGAAAGGAGATGGTCTAACATATCTCACAGCATATGACGAATACTAATAATAGTACTATGAAGATCTTTAAGTCCACTCACTTACAATCAAATTCAAAATGTGAGCACCTGACATCGCACATGAAAGAATTCTCCACTCATAACAAGTCCATCATTCCAATTTTTTAGCTTCCTTTTCAAGTATGACACAACTGTGATGTCATTTGAGGAAGCATTATCAGTGTTATGGTGAATACCTTACATATACCCAAATCACGCAAACTGTTCTATCACTTCTCCCAATTGTATCACCTTTATGATTCTAAACTTGACAAAATTTTATAATTCTCTTTTGTAATTTCCAATCTTTGTCAATATAATGAGTAGTTAGACAAATATAATTAATATTTTGAATTGAAGTCAACAATCACTAGTAAGACAAACTCTTTTGCTTTTCACTTATGAAAAAGTTCTTCAAACTTTTTTCTCATCTAAATAAAGTTGAAACATCTCTAGAAATTGTTTGTCGAGATGGTACAATGAAACTTAGGACAAATTTCAGATATAAAGTCTTTAAATCCACTACTCAACAAACCTAAAAGACAAATCATCAATAATAATCATTTTTGCCAAAGCAACTCTATGCGTTTGCATCAAATGAAACAACAACTAATTTATGAGTTGTCTATCATCCTCTCTTTTTTGTGTTTGAAAAACTTAACATCTTTTGTCCTTTATCTACTTCTTTGAATCTTCTTACATAAATTTTTGAAGTGATGTATCGTGGAAGTAGTTCCATTCCTTGTGGGATGAAAGCGGCGTAACTTTTTTTTTACAATAATGACATGTAGCTCTAGGATTTTCCACATTTAGGGTAAAATATATGAAAAATGATTCCATATTTCGACCTAAAATTTTTGGTTTCTTCATATAGATTCATTATCGAGGTGAACATTACTTACTTCTATTCCCCTTTTTGAAGATGAGTCATTTAAATTCTGTGGTGGATTTTCCATTTCATTCGGATGAATTTCGGGTTCAATGTCTTGTCCTTAGACGTAGCAAAGTCGTAAATTGACTTGGTCCAATAAACTCATGTACATCATCACATATTAAGAATATAGATTAGTACATATTCTTAATATATTAAAATATTACTTTTTGTAATTAATCAAAAATCATTTCAAAACTAACATAATATCAGTCACCAAAGTGTAACATTCTAGCGTAGGACAACAATCTAGGACATTACCTTGAATTTGAGGGCTTCACAAAATGTTTGGTGCCACTTACATTAAAAAGATGGTAATTTTGTACAATTGAATGCTAATGAAAACTGTTTTTTTATTATTTATTAACTTTGTGGATTAATTACATTTAAAATATAATTATCTGCGTAAATATTTAGTTTATAGTTGCATTACTGCGTATATGATAGTATGATACCAATATATGATATCGGTGTTAATGAATTAATAATATAGTTTAGTATTCAAACTTTATCCAATCTATAACAATATTAATTTAAACATTGTTTATGTACATTTTAAAAATTAAGAAGTAATATGATTTAATAAGAACCCGTAAAACAAAAACACCACAATTTATGTACATTTTATGACAAAAATACAACTTATATATAAATCATATATAAAAAATTTATATTAATAAATCATGTTAATAAAAAAACACATTTAATTGTAAAGATCAATGTATTCGTGAACTATGATTATACTAAGGCAATTTGTAAAGATCAGATTTGAGACTAAAAAAAAACTAACATACGATTCGGATTTCGGATATCAAACTAACAAAAAATGACATACCATTCGGATAGGAATTGGAATCGGATCCAACCAGGTAAAAAATAACTATACCTTCTAACAGAAGATCATGATGGGTATAAGAAAGGTGGAATGCATCCTGATGATTATAATTAGCTTAAATTGAAAAATGAGTTATGTATATGTACATATTCTCGATGACATAGATTTTTCATTCTCGGGGGTAGACCTGTACCTCTTGAAATTCATAATGATCAAACATTAATAAAATAAACTATATATATTTAATCTATAAAGAGAACTTAATTAAAATAATTAAGCTTTAAAAGAGAGGACAACATACGAACAATTCAATGAAGTTATAAGTTATAAACGGTATTAATTAGTTTCAACTTTCCACTTTATTTAAAAAAATATGAACTCTGTGAGAAAAAATTGTTCAAACTTCGAGTTTCACGGTTCAAAGTATTGAGACTAACAAAAAAGCGACATACCATTCAGATTTTAGAATTCGGACTCGGACTTACCATTCATTTTAATCGGGAAAAAACTACTACGGTATCGATACATGAATTTGAGCTCGAGTTTAATTAACTTTCTAGATCAAACAAATATATAAAATTTTATGGGAATTGGAATCAGATCAACAGGTAAAAAATAACTCTACCTTAACAGAAGATGTTGTAATGGGTATAAGAAAGGTGGAATGCATCTGATGATTATAATTAAGCTTAAATTGAAAAATGAGTTATGTACGTGTACATATTCTTGATGACATAGATTTTCATTCTCTGAGGTAGACACGTACCTCTTGAAATTCATAATGATAAAACATTAATAAAATAAACTATATATATTTAATCTATAAAGAGAACTTAATCAAAATAATTAAGCTTTAAAAGAGGGACAACATACGAACAATTTAGCGAAGTTATAAGTTATAACGGTATTAATTAGTTTCCCACTTTCCACCATTTAAAAAAAAATGAACTTCTGTGAGAAAAAATTGTTCAAACTTGAGTTCACAGTTCAAAGTATTGAGACTAACAAAAAATGACATACCATTGATTTTAAAATTAAGACTCCATTAACAAAAAAATGACATACTATTCGGATTTCGAGTTTAGAGTTGAGACTAACAAAAAATGACATACTATTGATTTGAGTTCGGACTAACAAAAAAGCGACTTACCATTCATATATTAGACTAACAAAAAAAATGATATACCATTCGGATTTCACGGTTCAAACTTCACACTAACAAAAAAAACGACATACCATTCGGACTTTTGAGTTCGGACTTTAGACTTACCGTTCGGTTTATTCGGGAAAAAACTACTACCGGACTACGGACTAGTACTCAGGTAGTATTAGATGACATACCTATTTCATGATTTTTCGTCCATTGTTGTCATGACACTGGCGCTTGACGCGAGGAGAGGTGGCAGTTTAGTTGAAGTAACGTGTGAACAATGGCTATTTATTGGTGGAATCAACACGAGGAACGATGGCTGGTTCGGTAGAGCGGCGATGGCGGCAAAGGCGTAGGCAGCGGCTGGCAGCGAGCGTAGCAAAGGAGAGAGCCGAGAGAATTTGATTGAGGGTTAGGGTTAAGCGTTAAGCAGTGGCGGCAACCCTGGCCTGAAACAAACTATATATATACTAGGGTTTTATAATATTTTAAATAATAAAAATTATTTATTTAATAAAACCGGTCCGGTCCGGTCCGGCCGGTTTATAATATTTTATAACCGGACCGAACCGTTTTAAAATCGGTTTTATTTAATACGGACCGGACCGGACTGTTTCATTTACAAAACTGCTCGGTTTGGTCCGGTTTGGACCAGTTTTTCGGTTTAAACCGGTCCGGCCCGGGTTTTGGACACCCCTAGGTGGTATTGTACACTAGAAATCTGCAGTTGACCTCTATTGTCATATTTTTTAAATTGGACTTAGTGTATCAATTGCAAGTATACCAAAAGTACATCATGTTTGAAAAGTGGGACGTGATGAGTTTGTCTCGGATTCCTAATGTCTCCTTTTTCAAACTGCGCACCCCCTAAACTAGTGACGTAAAATATACTTTTGGGCAAGCTTACCGGAAAAAAATGGCGCTACATTCCCAAAAACATAAAAAGGAAAGGAAGCAAATTGCATACGCAACCAGTGTTCATGATGATTAGTGTTAATATGCCTTTTGTGTTCATAAGCATTCCAAGAGCAAAACTGTCTCGCGTTGGGATTTTATGGAGAAAGGTAGTGAGGAAAGTAGTTGTGGCCTTAGCAATTATAGCTAAAAAAATAACAATAGTTATCATAGTTTTACTAACTCCAGGTTGCATAAGGAAATTCTAATTGGTTCTTAAACCAACATTTAAGAAGAAAATAGGCATCAAAATCTCAGAAACAAAGTCTTTAATCTTCTCCATGACAACATTTTTAAGCTTTCCTTTTGGAAA
The DNA here is from genome assembly GCA_033030585.1 of Hippophae rhamnoides. Classification (NCBI taxonomy): domain Eukaryota; kingdom Viridiplantae; phylum Streptophyta; class Magnoliopsida; order Rosales; family Elaeagnaceae; genus Hippophae; species Hippophae rhamnoides. Next base: position 16,852,431 of record CM065431.1, read on the forward strand.
TGCAAAACCAAACAAAAAACCACCAAGAATAGAATGACAACCAATGTTAGAAATACTCAATAATTGTATTATATTCTATAATTTAATGAATATACATGGTGCCTTTATATAAGAATTACAAGTAAACTAAATATGTCTAAAGTAACTAGATATAGATATGACTAAAGTAAATAGATATACATTAGTAGATATATATACATTAATATGTTACTAGATATATATTAACAGCCCCCCTCAAACTCAAGGTGGATGTGAGACCAGCTTGAGGTTGTAAACCAAATTATGAGTACGTCCTTTGGGAAGTGCCTTAGTGAAGATATCTGCAAGTTGATCGTTGGAGGAAATGGGGAAAAGCTTGAGAGCACCGTGGACAAGATGAGAGCGAATAAAGTGACAATCAATCTTGATGTGTTTAGTCCGTTCATGGAAGACATCTTTGTGAGCAATATGAATGGCACTCTGATTATCACAATAAAGGGAAGTAGTAGAGGATGTAGACACACCCAAATCCTTAAGAAGCCATCGTAGCCAAAGGAGCTCAGATGTGGTATCAGCAAGATCACGATATTCTGCTTCAGTACTGGAGTGGGCCACGAATGTTTGTTTCTTACTTCGCTAAAAAATCAAAGAAGAACCAAGGAGAAAGCAATAACCTGTAGTGGACTTGTGATCAGTGGGATCTCCTACCCAATCAGCATCAAAGAATGCACGAAGTACTAGAGGATACTGAGCTGAGTAGAAAAGGCCATGAAAGATAGTGCCTTTCAAGTATTGTAGAATACGTAGAACAATAGCATAGTGAGTTGATTGTGGAGCAGAAAGGTATTGACTCACCTGATGAACAACATAAGAAATGTCTGGACGAGTAACTATAAGATAAACTAGGTTGCCAACCAATCGTCTGTAAAGAGAGGGATTAGACACAAGTTTCCCCTCCGATGGTGTGAGATGCGCATTAAGTTCAACTGGAGTGTCAACAGTCTTGCTGATAGTGAGTCCAGCTTGAGATAAGAGGTCAGATACATACTTAGCTTGAGTAATATAAAGACCATCTGTAGAACGAGTGATCTCAAGATCCAAGAAGTAGCTAAGATGTCCAAGGTCTTTCATCTCAAATTGTTGACTAAGAAAATCCTTGAGTTCTTAAATGTCACTGAGGTCATCACCAGTTATGATCATATCATCCACATATAGGAGAAGCAAAATGGTGCCTTTATCATTGCAATGAAGAAATAAGGCATAATCATAAGGACTGAAAGTGTAACCCAATCGAAGGATGGTGGAGCCCAATCGAAGGATGGTGGAGCTGAACTTGGCAAACCATGCTCGTGAAGCTTGTTTAAGGCCATAAAGTGCTCGTCGAAGGCGACAAACCTTATTTGTTTTAATAGGAAGACCAGGAGAAGGTTGCATATAGACTTCTTCATGTAGATCCCCATTAAGGAATGCATTTTTAACATCCATCTAAAAAATGTCCCATTTACTAGCAGTGGCAATAGCTAAGAGGGTACGAACATAGGAAATACGGGTAACTGGAGCAAAAGTCTCATCATAATCGATCCCATACTCTTATATAAAACCTTTTGCTACAAGACAAGCCTTGTAGCGATCGATGGACCCATCAGAGCGAGTCTTGATCTTATAGATCCACTTACTACCAACCATAGACTGACCAGGAGGGAGAGTAACCAGATCCCAAGTATGGTTTTTGGTTAATGCATCAATTTCTTCTTTCATTGCAATTTTCCAAAAAGGGTTAGTAGATGCCTCAAGATAGGTGTGAGGCTCATGGAGTGTAGCAAGGGCAGTGTAACAATGATAGTCAAGTAAATGTGTAGGAATGGATCTTACCCGGGTTGAGTGGAGAGGTGGAATGTCATATGGAGGATCTTCAGGCGGGGAAAGAGTAGGGGACATCAAGGTGGGGTAGCTCGTTATCAACCTGTTCTTCTACAACCTGTCTAGGATAATCATCAAAAATATCTGAAGATTGAATAGTGAAGTCCAAGGGTGGATTAGGAGTATCTGTAGAAGGAACATGAGACTCATTTGGAAAGATTTCTAAAACATTTGAATTAGTTAGGGAAGAATGAAAGTGAGAAAGTTCAACAAATAAGCAGTGTTCCCAAAAGACAACATTTTTGGGAAACACAAAGACAATGTGAGACATGATCATAACATTGATACCGTTTTTGAGTTTCACCATAACCAAGAAAACAACAAAGTCTAGATCGAGGCTCAAGTCTGTTGTGTTCATGAGGCTGAAGAAGAACGAAACAGGCAGATCAGAATGAGCGAAGGTAATGATAGTCAGGAGATGACCCAAAAAGACGCTTATACGGAGTCTGATTATGAATGATAGTGCTTGGAATGCGATTAATGGCATGAAAAGCATAAAGAGTGGCTTCACCCCAAAATGGGCAGGAACTTTGGTAGAAAGAAGAAGAGCATAAACAGTGTCAAGAATATGATGAATTTTTCTTTTGGCTTGGCCATTTTGTTGAGAGGTTCCTGGACAAGTTAGATGATGTACAGTGCCATAGGAGTGTAACAGAGCTTGAAAAGCATTTTGAGTATATTCAAGAACATTATAAGATCGAAAAGTTTTGATATGTTTGGAGAATTATGTTTCAACCATTTTTGCAAAGTTACTGTATATTTGTAAGATTTCAGAACGAGATTTCATTGGAAAGATCCAACTATAACGAGAATAATCATCAATAAAAATAACAAAATATCGAGATCCACCAATACTAGTAACAGGAGAAGGTCCCCAAACGTCAGAATGAATTAACTCAAAAATACTATTAGAGATAGATTTACTATTATTGAAAGGTAAAAATGACTGTTTTCCTAACTGGCATGAACTACAATCAAAATTTTCTTTGGATAGAGAACCCAATAGACCTTTAGAAGCTAACTGTTGTACCCGAGTGGATGAGGCATGACTAAGACGAGAATGCCAAAGTGCAAGAGAAGGTAAGGAAGAAACTGCAACAGTTGCAACAACAACAGAGGTAGGAATAATAGGTGAAAGATAAAGATTGTTTACGGAAAACATACGCCCAACCCTAGGACCGGTCCTAAGCTCTTGCCTCGTCCTTGGATCCTGCACAATACACCCAGAATAGTAAAAAATAAGGCGATATCCTAGTTCAGCTAATTGTCCCACAGAGCATAAATTATAAGATAGGTCAGGTACATGGAAAACCTTGGAACAGAGAGAGTAGAGGTCGAAACAAAACCTAGACTATTCCCATGAATGATAGAACCATCAGCTATATGAATATTAAGGGGATGTGGTGCAGAGTCAAGTTTGGAGAATAAAGACGAGTGAGGTGTCATGTGATTACAACATGCAGAGTCAAAAAGCCAAGTTGGAGACTTACCGAGCAGAACTGAGAGTAGTGGAAAGAGATGCATTACCAGCCATTTGAACAGCCTGAGTTACGATCTTCTATAGTTCAGTGGATGAGAGGTTGATAGTGGATCCAGAAGACTGGGACTCTGCTGAACTAGAAGGTATCAGCGAAGTAGGCTCAGTATTAGCAACAACAATAGTTTATTTATTACGACGGTAACAAGTCTCAATGGGGTGGCCATGACTCTTGAAATAATTGCATAACCTTTTATTGCTCTTATTCTAGGCTTGAAGGGTTACAAGCCGAGCTTCTTTTCTAACCAACTCATTTACAACAGTATCAAGAGAGGGAGGAGGACTGTTGACGAGTGCTCAAAAAGTACTAAAATTACAATGATTTTATGCACATTAATTGATTAAATATATATATATATATATATATATATATATATATATGTGTGTGTGTGTGTGTGTGTGTGTGTGTGTGTGTGTGTGTGTGTGTGTGTGTGTGTGTGTTTTATCATATATTTATATAAATTTATCTTTTTCTGAATCACGGGTATTTTTATTGTTTTTAGGTATTTTCGCTTAAAAACGTAACTTAAAGATTCAAAGAGGAATACTGGAAGCAATACATCACAAATATATTAATAAATAAATGAGAAAAGGTCAACAAATATCGAAAAATTGGACAAAATGTGTCAAAAATATCAAAAAGGAGGAAATCGCGCCGCCGCGACGCCCAGTCCCGCGTGCGCCCATGCCCGCTTCCATTTCCGCACGCGCCCAGCTTCCCATTTCGCCCCATTTTCACGCGCAGCTATCCCCCACGTCATGCTGACATCATCAATTGCACTACTTTGCGTTTTCACCATTTTTTAACATTTTTTCACCCACTTTTTCTCTCCATCCTCACCTATAAATACCCTTCTTCTATTCACTTCATAACACACCACAAAACACATTCTCTTCTCTCTTTCTTTCTCTCTTTTTTTAGGTTTTTTAGTTTTTCCTAGCTTTTCTTATTTTTTAGCTAGTTTCTCTTAGTTTTAGAGTTCTTCTCTTTTTAGAAGAACTAGTTATATTTTTGTAATTTATTTGCTTTTGATTCAATAAATGGGAATTCAAATTCTGTTTGTAGGTTTTCTAGCAATGTGAATAGCATCGAAGTACTGTAAGGATTTTATTTTCTTTACAGTTATTTTTTATGCTTTATTCTTACATGTTATATTTAATTTGTCTGTGATTAAATTTAACTTTATTGGCTGTTTGTAAACATGATATAATAATAACGTTGTTATGCTTGCAAAATATTAAATAGGTAAAAATCTCTAAAATGAATTGATTTTATTTTTATTCAAGATTTTATATTAAGAATGTTAGAGAGAAATATATTATTTTTCATTACAAACTTAAATCTGAAAATTAGATTTTAAGGTTTAGTTATCCGGTCTGATTTAGAGTATTGCTCTTTTATTTGTTGGTACAATCACCCGGTAGTTAGAGTGAAGCTCTATTTCAAAAGTTTTTGTAAGAATTATTATCTGAAAATGTATTGACAACATGTTTTCAGTAGTGGTTTTAAAACTTGAAAGTTAGTACTTAGATAATTAAATTCTTAGGTTTAATTTGGACACCTTGAATAAAGTTTAAACTATCTAACCCCACCAAAGGTGATATTCATACAAAAAAAGGAGAATCAATAAATATCAATTCATATATTTAATAACCTAAATAATATGAGCAAGCATAATTAACTTAGTTATTATATCCATAAATACTCCACTATTATAAATGATAAAATTTGTATAAATATTTATTGAATCTATATTTATTTTTATGTCAGTAGATTAAAAACACAAAACCCAAAATATCGTGACAGGATGTTTAGGATTTAATTTCGTTTTTAAAAGTTTGAAAAATAAATTAAAAACCACATACTCCCAAGGTCAATCTAATGAAGGAATGTATGTGGTTTTTAATTTACTATTAAAATTTTAAAAACGAAATTAAATCCTAAACATCGTGTCACGATATTTTGGATTTTGTGTTTTTAATCTACTAACATAAAAATAAACATAGATTCAATAAATATTTATACCTATTTAATATTCAAGGTGTCCAAATTAAACCTAAGAATTTAATTATCCGAGTACTAACTTTCAAGTTTTAAAACCACTACTGAAAACATGTTGTCAATACATTTTCAGATAATAATTCTTACAAAAACTTTTGAAATAGAGCTTCACTCTAACTACCGCACGATTGGACCAACAAATAAAAGAGCACTACTCTAAATCGAATCGATAAGTAAACCTTAAAATCTAATTTTCAGATTTAAGTTTGTAATAAAAAATAATATATTTCTCTCTAACATTCTTAATATAAAATCTTGAATAAAAATAAAATCAATTCATTTTAAAGATTTTTACCTATTTAATATTTCGCAAGCATAAAAACATTATTATTATACCAGTTTACAAACAGCCAGCAAAATTAAATTTAATCACAGTCAAATTAAATATAACATGTAAGAATAAAGCATAAAAAATAACCGTAAAGAAAATAAAATCCTTACAGTACTTCGATGCTATTCCCATTGCTGGAAAACCTCCAAACGGAATTTGCACTCCCATTTATTGAATCAAAAGAAAATAAATTACAAAAACATAACTAGTTCTTCTTAAAAAGAGAAGAACTCTAAAACTAAAAGAAACTAGCTAAAAAATAAGAAAAACTAAAAAAACTAAGAAAAGAGAGAAAAAGAGAGAGAAGAGAATGTGTTTTGAGGTGTGTTATGAAGCAAAGAGAAGGGGGGTATTCATAGGTGAAGATGGAGAAAAAAAAGTGGGTGAAAAAATGTTAAAAATGGTGAAAACGCGAAGTAGTGCAATTGATGATGTCAACACGTAGCGTGAGGAAGGCCATGCGTCTGCGAAAATGGGCTTAAATGGTTGCACGCACTGAGGAAAGGAGCAATAGCGCAGTACCTCCGGATGTGCACATTTTTCTCCTTTTTGACATTTTTGACATTTTTGACCCATTTTGTCCAATTTTTTCATATTTGTTGACATTTCCTCATTTATTTATTAATATATTTGTGATGTATTGCTTCCAGTATTCCTTTTTGAGTCTTCAAGTTACGTTTTTAAGCGAAAACACCTGAAAAATAATAAAAATACCCGTGATTCCGAAAATACAAATTTATATAAATATATGATAAAACATATAAATATATATTTTTAATCAATTAATGTGCATAAAATCATGATAATTTTAGTGTTTTTTGGGCACTCATCAACTGCGATTAAGAAGCTGGCCTCGGATGGGCTCAAAGTCCTTGTGGAGCGACATCAAGAACTCATAGAGACGAAATTCATCCCTAATTGTAGCATATTGCTAAGCATCTATTGAGCATGCCCAAATTGGATCACAAAGGTCAATTTGGTCCCAAAGGAAGCTAAGCTGATCAAAGTAGTCATTGATGGATTGCCCTGGTTCCTATTGAAGTTGATGCAATTCAACTATTAGCTGATATTTCATGGATCCGTGAGTAGTGGAGTACCTTTTGGCCAATATATCCCATGCTGATTTGGTATCATCAAAGCTGCCCAACAGATTGGAGATAGAGGGAATAGAAGTATTCCTAATCCATGTAAGGATCATGTGGTTGTGACTATCCCATTCAATCATGCGACGAAGGAAAGTGTCATCTTCTTCACTTGCTTCTTTAACAAGAATGATAATTGCACTAGTATAATAATGCCAAAGCATACGACCCTTAAGAAAACTGCGCATAGCTAGAGACCATGACAAGTAATTCTTGGTCCTCTCCAACATAGTATTGATAGGACAAGAAACAAAAACATCATTTTTATCCATTTGGAAACACAATATGCAAAAATGGATTGCAAAAACGAAGTCTACGCAAAAAACTGAGTAGGGAGGACCTGTACTGGAAAAAATCAACGGTCAATAGGTCAAAGTCAACGGTCACCATGGTCAGAGAAGTCAACAGTCAACACGGTCAGAGAAGTCACCGGTCGGTGAGATCAACGGTCGGTAGGGTCTCTGTGACGTCATTTGGGATGCTATGATGACGTCAGCCCTAAGCAAGTCGCTGATGACGTCACGAAACAAGAGCGCGGCTATGTGGCGCGTCAGATTCACGCGCAGTTTCTGTTGGTGGCGCGTGCGAGCGCGTGAAGAATGGGATGATTGTGATATGCCCACGGTTGTATAGATCTGGTAGCGACGATCATAGTGGTATCTATGAAAAGGTCATCGGGTTAATATTCACGACGGCGTTTGGTTTCAATGGCAGCGTGTGAAAGGACGTGCAGAAATTACGAGCGGTGCATGAGGGAGCGTGTGGTGTTCGATGGTTGCGATACTTCCACGGTTTTGTAGATTAGGTCGAGCCGATCACAGTGGTATATGCAGAAAAATTATCAGAACAAGATGCACGACGACGACAGTGATTGCAGTGGTCTATGTGGTGCGGGACTCCTTAACAACGGCGACTGTAGTACCATAACCTAAGGAAAACAACTGAAAGTCGTTGGAGGTTCAACGGTGAGTGATTGCAGCGGCTATTGTGACTGTGGAAGCTGTAAGGATTAAGTAATACTAGAAAAGATAAGACTGTTAAAAAGATAAGAGCAATGGCTCTGATACCATGTTAAAAATACTTAATAATTGTATTCAATTTTGTAATTTAATGAATATATATGGTATTTTTATATATGAATTACAAGTAAACTAGATATGTCTAAAGTAACTAGATATAGATATGTCTAAAGTAAATAGATATACATTAATATGTTACTATATATATATTAACAATAGTTATCACAGTTTTACTAGCTCCGGGTTACATAAGGAAATTCCAATTGGTTCTTAAACCAACATTTAAGAAGAAAATAGGTATCAAAATCTCAGAAACAAAATCTTTAATCTTCTCCATGACAACATTTTTAAGCTCTCCTTTTGGAAATGCAAAACCAAACAAAAAACCACCAAGAATAGAATGACAACCAATGTAATCAGAAAGATATCCACTCATAACCACTGCTGATAAAAAAAAACACACTTGACTCTCAGCGTAGGTATCCTCTTTGTTCGTAGGACAGATAACCCAGGAAAGAATTGGACTAATGACGAAGAAATATAAGACAACGTAAGAAATTGTCAATGGTATTCTGTAATATAATTTCTGTGGATTAGTCACAATAACTGCAATAACTAAAAGGAGCCATGAAAACATGTATGCTATAACAGCAGAGGACAATGCTATTTTGCCAACTTTAGAATGAAGGAGTTTAAGATCTGCTAGAATGTGAACAAGGTCTGGAAACTTTGTAGTAGCTAAGACAATGTTGGGAAATAACGCAAATTCCCGATAAGCTAGATTTATGAGAAAGCAAGAATAGAAAAATAACACACAAATTTGATAACGGAGTTCGGCCAATCTTGCTTACGTCTCCGGACCTACTGTAGATCTTTTTACTGAAAGGGAAGAAATTACACAAGGTGTTTACAATACTCACAACTCACAACCCAATAACACCCAAGAAAATTACTCTCAATTTTCTCTCACAAAAGCTTTTCTCTCAATTGGAATGAACACTTTGGATGATTAATTCATTACAATTACACATCTATTTATAGGAAAATTCACTCCTTGAATTACTCCTTAAATTAATGGTTCCTTAAATTGCTCATTGAATTAAGCTCCTTGTTTTGCTCCATGAATTGCTCCATGTTTTGCTCCACGTTTTACTCCATGTTTTGCATGTTTTGCTCCTTAATTTGCTCCTTAAATTAAGGAGCTTTATAACAATCTCCAACAATCTCCCACTTGAAGATTGATTTCAATCTGTCTTCACACCTTGATCAATGCAGCAGCTCTTCTAGTCTTTGTTACTTTAGCAGACCAACTGAAGTTGAGCACAATTCCAGTTTGTCAATAGTCACCACCTTTATTAACATATCTGCTGGATTTTTGCTTCCTTGAATCTTCTCCAGTATTAACACATCATCTTCCAATAGAGATCTGATGAAGTGATAACAAAGTCCAATATGCTTTGTTCTAGAATGAAATGATAACAAAGTGTATTGCACTTTGACTATCACTACGCAGTAACATTCTTCTTTGTTTGAATCCCACCAATTAACAAACCTTGAAGCCATATCATCTCTTTACTAGCTTCGCCATCGCTACATACTCACCAGAAGTGGATAGAGTGACAATTTTCTCGTATTTGTGACATCCAACTAACACCGTAGTTCCAACAAGAATATATAACCGGTAGTGTTTCTTCTGTAATCAACTTCACCTCCAAAGTTCTGCGTCTACGTACCCTTGTACTTTTAACTCTCCTTTACTAAAGTACAAGCACTTTTCTATGGTGCCTCGCAGATACCTCAAAATCCACTGATCGCTTCCCAATGAGTTATCCCTGGATTTGACATAAATCTGCTAACAACTCACCGTACGGCCAATGTCCGGTCTCGCATGCACTATTGTGTACATCAAACTTCCAATGGCCGAGGCATAAGGAACCTTAGCCATGAATTCTCTCTTCCTCTCGTTTGAGGACCGATCCTTGGATAGGCGAAAATGACCGCGGCGGTGTGCTAACCGGCTTGGCATCACCCATGTTGAATCTTTGCAAAACACGATTGATGTACTCGCCTGAGATAACTGCAAGTATCCTTTCTTCTTATTTCTTGTGATTTGCATTCCAAGAATCTTCTTTGTCGAACCCAAGTCTTTCATGTCAAATTCCTTTGACAATTCCGCTTCAACCTTTTAATATCATCCATATCTCGAACTCCGCTACTAACATATCATCAACATAAAGTAGTAAAATGATATAACTGGACCTATATCTCTTAAAGTAGCAACAATTATCGCGCATTGCACTTCGAAACCTTCCTCAGGTACGAAGTCACAAACTTTCTCGTACCATTGTCTCGGGCTTGTTTCGTGCCATACAAACTCTTCTTAAGTCTACACACCATGTTCTTCTTCCCTCTTTCTCGAGAAACCTTCCGTCGGTACATGTATATCTCTTCATCTAAATCTCCATGAAGGAATGCAGTCTTCACATCCAACTGTTCAAGATGAAGATCTTCAATGGCTACAATACTCAATACTGATCTGATAGTATTGAGCTTCACAACGGGAGCGAAAATGTCAATGTAGTCAACTCCTTCCTTCTGTTGAAACCCTTTGACAACTAGGCGGGCTTTGTATCTCTTGGTACCATCATGCTCTTCTTTCACCCGATACACCCATTTGTTGTGAAGTGCCTTCTTTTCCATAGGTAACTCAGCTAGTTCCCATGTCTGGTTGGAGATGAGAGATTTCATTTCTTCTTTCATAGCAAGCTCCCACTTGTTGGAATCTCGAGTCTGACAAGCTTCATTATAGCATTCAGGCTCCCCTCCATTAGTCAGCAACATATAGTTCATGTATCTCCTGTTAGGCACATGAGGTCGAGAAGACCTTCTCAATACAGGAGCTGGAGTAAGAGGTTGTGGTGTGTCGGAATCTTGTGTCTTGCTTTGTCCAACAAGTTCCTCCGTCGAGGACTTGTTACAATTGGTTCCATTGCGGAAGTATCTGGGACATCATCTCGCATCCGCAAATACCGAATCATTCTCGCTTCTGAGTCATTGGCGTCTATTTTAGGCATGTCCTTATATATCACCTTTTCGTTGAAAATCACATCTCTGCTATGGATCACTTTCTTATTTTCATCATCCTAAATGCAATATCCAAACTCATTCTCACCATAGCCGATAAAGGTGCATTTCTTGGATTTGGGATCAAGCTTATTTCTGCCTTGATCACTGATATGCACAAATGTTACACAACAAAAAACTTTTACATGTGATAGTTTCACCTATTTTCTGCTCCATACCTCCTATGGTATTCTATGCTCAAATGGAACATATGGGCCTCGGTTGATAAAGTAGCCGTCGTGTTGATCGCTTCGCCCTTGTAACCGCTTTGAGACTCGACCGTATACGAATGCTTCCTCGCTCTTCGTCAACGTTCGGTTCATACGCTCGCCTACACCATTGTGTTGAGGCGTGCCCGGCATGCTCTTTCCATTCTGATCCCGTGCTCATAGCAGAAATTTTTGAATCTGGTGTCTTCATATTCACCACCATTATCGGTTCTGAGTTTTTTGATCTTTAAACCTGTCTCATTTTCCACCATAGCTTTCCATCTTCTAAAAGCCTCAAATACTTCAAACTTATGCTTTAGAAACTAAACCCATACCTTCCGAGAGTGATCATTGATGAAAGTCACGAAGTAGTGTTTCCCACCAATAGATGAGACGGTCGTTGGTCCCCAAACATCAGAGTGAATAAGCTCTAGCCTTTCCTTCTTTGGGATTATGCAACTTGTCTAAAAGCTGACTCTCTTTTACTTTCCAAGTATGCAATCTTCGCACATGTCTATCTCCGTAGACTGTAGACCTGGAAGTTTTCCCTTTGAGTGCATAATCTTCATCCCCTTCTCACTCATATGGCCTAGTCTCTGGTGCCACAGATTTGGTGTTTCATTGCTTGCTGCAACTATAATTGAACAACGTGCCTCTGCTGTCATGTAAAGAGTGCCACTTTTCTTGCCTCGAGCAACTGTCATTGCACCCTTTGAAATCTTCCAATCATCACCATGGAAGATCGTAGTGTAGCCTTCACTGGCCAACTGCCCCACTGAGATTAAGTTCCTTATGAGATCGGGAATATGCCTGACATCCTTCAGTTCCCAAACAGATCCGTTCAACTTAATCTTCACTACACCTTTGCCAATAATAGCACATGGTTGATCATCACCAAGATATACCTTTCCAAGGTTTCCGAGGACATATTTCTCGAAGAATTCTTTTTGTGAAGTAGCATGGAACGATGCTCCAAAAGCTAACACCCAAGATTCTTCCTTGCTCTCCAAAGAGCATATCAATGCATCGTCTCCTCCTGAGGTGGAAGCAACATTTTCCTCTGCCCTCACTTGTTTGTCCTTCTGCACTCTCTTGCACCGATTTTTGTAGTGTCCTGCTTCTTCCACAATTCCAACACTCGATAGTCTTCGAGCTATGGGAATTATTAGGATTCCTGGATTTGGACCTCCTGTCCTTTGATCTACCTCGGTAGTCTGTTCTGCCACGTCCATTCCCTTTGGTTGAATTTCTTCCTCTTGACTCTGTATGCAAAACTAAAGAAGTTGATGATTCACCTAACTCTCTACGTCGGATCTCTTCACTGAGAACCAAATCATGAACATCGTCAAATTTTAACTTATTTCTTCCTGACGAGCTACTCACAGTTGTGACAGTAGCATTCCAACTTTCTGCTAAAGAAGACAAAAGTATTAATGCTCGTACTTCTTCATTGAATTCAATTTCCACTGAACTTAACTGGGTTATGACTGTGTTGAGTTCATTGAGATGTTGAGCTACCGATGCGCCTTCATTCATCCGCAAATTGAACAAACGCCTCATCAAGTGCACTTTGTTTGAGGCTGATGGCTTCTCATACATATTGAAGAGAGCTGCCATAAGACCCGCCGTGGTCTTTTCCTTTGCTATGTTGAAGGCAACATTACGGGATAGCGTCAATCGAATAACTCCGAGGGCTTGTCTGTCTAGAAGATTCCAATCTTCTTCCTTCATAGCTTCTGGTTTCTTTCCTAAGAGAGGTTGATATAGATTTTTTTGATACAAATAATCCTCTATCTGCATTTTCCAAAACCCAAAATCTGTGCCATCAAATTTCTCGAGTTTCACCCTTCCTTCATCTGCGGCCATTGCTCCCACTAAAATCTGACTTCCTCTGGATCGTTTCTGACTATTTCTGTAAATCACCGTGTATTAGAACACCTCCGTCAATGAACAAATATCGTCAACAAAATTTTTACTATTCACGTAATTCACTATTCACGCAAATAGTAACCTTGTAGAAAATTGACAGAAATCACCACCAATAGCTCTGATACCAGTTGTTGGGAAATAACGCAAATTCCCGATAAGCCAGATTTATGAGAAAGCAAGAATAGAAAAATAACACACAAATTTGATAACAGAGTTCGGCCAATTTTGCTTACGTCTCCGGACTTGCTGCAGATCTTTTTACTGAAAGGGGAGAAATTACACAAGGTGTTTACAACACTCACAACTCACAACCCAATAACACCCAAGAAAATTACTCTCAATTTTCTCTCACAAAAGCTTTTCTCTCTAAGCTTTTCTCTCAATTAGAATGAACACTTTGGATGATTAATTCATTACAATTACACATCTATTTATAGGAAAATTCACTCCTTGAATTACTCCTTAAATTAATGGTTCCTTAAATTGCTCATTGAATTAAGCTCCTTGTTTTGCTCCATGAATTGCTCCATGTTTTGCATGTTTTGCTCCTTAATTTGCTCCTTAAATTAAGGAGCTTTATAACAATCTACAACAGACAAAACCCCAAAAAATGAAACCATAAAATCCATGTGTTTTTCTAAACTCTGGAAATATCCTTTGTTCTTTAGTTATTTACATATGTATGCCAAATCCAGCAAAGAGGGGAAATATTAAACCAGATAAGGCTATAGTTAGAGCCTTCTTATCACTATATAATATTGGTCTAATTTCAATCTCTAAACCCACTAAAAACATGTAGCACACTAAGCTTAGATGCCCTACTGTTTCTAATGTCATAATGCTTCTGTAAGGAAGTATGAAATCTATTCCAGCTTTTGTTGATGCTATGAATATTGAACCTATTAGTAAACCACCCTGCAAAATTAACACCAATCAATGGTTCAATTTTTCTTTCAAAACCTTAAAAGATAGGGGCGCACACACATATCACTTGATGGTGAAAAGTGCACCAAGCTCTACTAGTTATGTAAGGGCAGTTTAGAGCATTTTTTATTTTTTGTAGTAGTTTATTAGTTGTTTTGTCGTGAAAAAAGGACCATAAAAGAATAAATGATCAATATTTTTATTTTATTTTATCAATTTTGTACTGTTATCTATGAAACTATGTAATTGATATGTTAATATTTGTTAAGAAATATTTAAGTAAAGTAAACAAAAAAAAAATTCATTTATCTTTGTGTTGTCATCTTTTTGTTATAAAGAAATTAAATTATTAAAAAATATATAATGTATTAAATTATTCTAATTGATATAACTAAAAAACTTTAGCTACCACCCACCGTATATATAAATGCTTGATTTTCATTTTTCCAAGATGTAGCATAATGACTATACATCATGCATGCCCTTTGTGCAGTTATACAAATCGTGTCTTCTAATCGGTTTGGTATCGACCCATTTAATAAACTCGTCGTTATTGTGTTAACTCATTTATAATCTTATCATGTTCATATTTATTTTTTTTGTGTTTTTGTCTTTTTTATGTGTTATTTAATTCAAAATTAATCGATAAAAATATATTATTTTAAGTAAAAAAAATATTTATTAAATTCATTCAGTTCATACATTGTTATCGTATAATATAATAATAAAAAAAACAATAACTACGATCCCTTAATTTTTATCAAATATATATTTTAATTACTTAATTTGTTTTGTTAGATCTTATCCCTTAACTTTAGAATTAAAATTTTTAGTCAAAATTTAAAAATTAGATTGAAATTTCATTCTACCCATCATAATTAATGTGTTATGTAACCTTACAATTTTAACACAATCATTTTTTAACTAATTTGATAAAGGACCAAATTCTAAAAAAAAAGAGTTAGGAAAACATAGTATTGTATTAATAAAATTTAGGAGACCATAATAACTAATAATAAAATATATGTTAAAAGAATTAGCTCGTATTATCGTATCTTATGAAATAAGTTATGTATGTTATGTCAAAATCGCGTCGTGTCACTTGTGTTCGTATCGTGTTTCTGTATCTTGTCACAAATTAACATCCTATTATGTACATATAACTAATGTACATTATGTACATGAGTTAATATTTTGAACAATTTGTAAATGGAATAAATATTTAGTATGCACATTTGTAATAAAACAATAAAAATATGATATTTTCAAGCCTCAATCCTCCTTTGTGTGCACTTTTTGTGACCTAGGTTTGATTCCATTTCATATTTAAAAAAAAAATTCTTAAAAGTCATAATATATATATATATTCAAGAGCCTTGTAACAAAATAACATGAAATATGCATATGCTTTTCTGATAGCCAAATTCCCGTTGGGTTTCTAGATAAAGATCTATTGTAACATGCAACTATATCATGTATTGGATCAAAAGCCATGCAAAAGTTTCTTTTGTAGGCATCTATAGGACTAGCATACAGGTAGAAAGGTAAATCAAAATCTTCCTCCATGATTAATCAAACAGGAAAAAAGGGTATTGAAAAAGGAGGCTTATTTATCTAAACAAATTTACTTTTTTGAATCCTTTAAATATAAGGAAGGGGCTCTAAATTTTGTAAAAGAAAAGGAGTTTGCTAAATTTGGAATTATGTCCTAGTTTTTTCATGTTAGGATTAATTTTGCTCATTGCCTTTGTTATACCTTCTACCCTGGTTTTATTTTTGTCTTAATTGTGTATTTGGGAGAAGAAAATCTTATATAATCTTGTATTAATATTAGTTATTGATTTTGTTATACTTTTAATATTTTTTATTAAAAATAAAGAATTAAAATAATTTCATTTCATAACGTATCTATAACTCGTTGTTGGTCCAACTATATGGGTCAACAAATTGAAGAAATAACGATGATGTTTCGAAAGAAAGAAAGAAAAAAATGAGAGTCAAAAATTTCTATCATTTGTCTCCGTACAGTCCGGAGTGAAGGATGTAGTTTTAGTTCTATAAAAGTCTTGCTTCATCTCAATATATGTTAGAAACTGAGAGAAAAAGAAAACATAAAACCTCAATAAAAAAATTTCTTAGAGAAGAAAATTAAGAGAATCAATTTGTAAAATTAAAACCCACAAATTGAAAATACATATTTGTTGTATTTTTGTGAGAGACACACCTAAAGTTGAAGTTTGTAATCCTATATTATTATAGTGAACATTTTAAGTGACTTACGGGTCACGTGGTTGTTACTTTCATTTTAGAAGGTTTTTTCACTCAAAAAATTATTTGGTGTTATTTTTGTTCTATTTTAATTTGAAAAGTTATTCTGAATGTGTGAAATTTATTTTTTTACGACCATCAATTTTTTTCAACACTATATAATTGGAACCCAAAATTTACTTTTTTGGTGGTTGTTTTTTTTTTTTTTTTTGAGGGGAAGGGGAAATGTTGGAGCAAAATATTTTCTCTGTACTGTTTGGATTAAGAAAATTGATATTAAAAAAAAATTGGTTGGAAAATTTTGTTCCATTTTCCTCCACAAAACTGGCGGAATGTGGCAATTTCTTGGAATGTTAATCTGCCTTTTCGAAAATATCTCTTTAAAAAATAAAATTATGGGAAATGTTTTTTTTATTAATTTTTGGTAGAAACTCTATAGTCTATGTAAAAAACTTGCTAGAAAAATTACCTAAACTAATACATATAAAACTCAACAATAAAAATAATATCATTATTTGAATTAAAAGGTATATAAATTAGTTTTAAAGGATATTATTTTGTTACATAAATTTTAAGGATGATAGTTTGTGATTTTTCAAAAATATATTACATAACTAATTTGGCAAAAAAATACTAATAATAAATAAATAAATAATGTAGTTACTCACCAATTACTACTAAGATTCAAATCTTGGATTTTTTACATATCTAAATAGATTACATGATTGTTAAGCTACTAAGCTACTAGCTCTTTGGCAAAAAAAAAAAAATTATTTAGAGAAAATATGGCACAAATTCTTTACATTAAATCAAATATGTCATTAGATTTTTTATAACGTAAGAAACTAAATAACATAAATCTCATAATATAAATAACACTTTACAGTGCCTCACACTTTACTTTAATAATATTTTGTTAAATTATTATTATTATTAATTTCTTCTTAAAACAATTTCATCTTAAATATTACTTTCAACAAAAATATCTCACAAATTCCTTACATTAAGTCAAATGAATCATTTAGACTATTTATTTCATCATGTAAATAAATTTTACAATATCTCACCCTTTACTTTAATAATTTTTTAGTACAGTAATATTATTGTTAATTCTTTCTAAATAATTTCATCTTAAATTTAACTTTCAAACTTGTATTCTTTTAATCGCATTTTAATTAATTATAATAAAATATATATTTTAATAAAAAAAAATTATTAAAATAATTATCCTTAACTTACCCACTTTTTTCGAATCAATGCAACTAAATGATAAACTTACAAATTTAAATGACTAAATTACACCAATCACCTAATCATCATATATTTAATATTAAGATGATGGTAACAAGTTTTGAATGATTATAACATATTACTGTTTAAAAGTGTTGAAAACATAAAAGATATTTTATTAGATATAATTATACAAATTCAACTATAATTAATAATAATATTCTATCAAATTACTTCAGATTTACCATGCGACAAGAATAGTTTTCCATGGTAAAATAATTGAACTTAATGTAAAGTTGATTTTCATTGACTTGTTTTAAGCTTCTTTTTTTCTCGAAATAATTATACAATTCAAACAATCATAAATGAGACTAGAAAGCGCTACAATAATTTTAACTAGTCACGGGTTCATAGGATTATAATTATATTTGAATGAAGATCTTTTAAAGTTTTGTAATTCCTACATTTTAAATCCTATATCTTTTATGCTATACACCTAGGATCTCATATTCTTCAAAATGTACATTTTAATCTTCCCTTAAGATATATACCTATAGTCCTCTTATTCTTAAAATTTTCAATCTCAAAGTCTATTTTTTTCAATAATAAATTCAAAATTTCAAAAATAAAATACAAAAAGTAATAATTTTTATAAAAAATAGATATTAAAAATTTTATTTTTATAAAACAAATAAATAAAAAATAAAATTGAAATGAAAAAAATTCTTAATTTTCATTATTTCAATCCAAATATAAATTGAATAATATTTTTTATTCTTTTATTTCTATTTATTTATTCATTTATTTTTAGTTTTTAGTTTTTTTTTCAAAAAATTAATTATTTGTTAATTTCAATAGTTTTTTTTACTTTTCCAAATTTTTATTTATACTTGAACAAAAATAACATTTTAAAAAATAAATAACTAAAATGTAACATTTACCTTTGATAAATTACATGACCCTAAATATATACCTTTAAAAATAAAAAATAAAAAACTAAAGTATCTTTAAAAAAAATTATAAAACTTGTAAAAAGTCCTTAATGCCTTTCGTATTTAACGCTCGCCGTTTGTACAAACGGCTCAGGTAGTGACTCAAAATAAAATAAAAAAGCAGAACCAACAAAATGCAACACATTGACAAGGAAAAGTTAAATATAATAAACACCTTTATAAATCGGCTACTGAAGCAACAATTCTTTGCAGCTGCTGAAAAACAAAACGTCTAATCCTATTGCTAAGATAAACGAGAAGCAGATGAGCATCTACAAACGTATTCACACTTAAACAGTCTTGAACCTGTGACCAATACATAATAAATGTGGTCTTGTTGGTTGCTATAAATAGAAACCGGTAAGTGAATAATATACATAGAAGAAAAATTGGTAGCCCCTGAAATTTGCGCAAATGCTACAAAAACGGGAATATGTTTGGAATTGATACCTGGGATACAAATATGAATGCAAACATGCACACTGGTAATAACTTGTAAGGCTCACTGTGAAATGAGAAGCCATCACCAAGTTGCCCAGCATTCACATATTCACTTCGTCCCGTGCTAGAAGCTGCGGATACATTCACCGACATTGCACCTAGTAAATACAATCACATTTAAAACGTCGGATGGCAATATAGACATACAGAAGATTTATTCTCAAACGTTTTCTAGTAAAACATCAACGAAAAATTTGGATTCTAAGTTTTCATGTTAGTTGCATTTGTCTTTGCATTTACATTGGTCGAGTTGGGTAGTAAAAATCAAGGTTTCAAAAATGCATAGAGGCGGCGCCTTGAGGTGAGGTATTTGATGAGGGCCTTGAGGCTAGTGTCTCTTGTACTTGATTTGAAGCTTATGCCTTTTACATTGAGGCATACACTTTGAAGCAGAATGAAGCTAATGCCTCTTTCATGGATCTATAAGGTGTCAAATTGTATAGTTTTTAAGCCAGGCCCAATTTTTTAATAAAAAACTCCTAGAAGGAAACAAACATAACAATGAAGAAGATAAAGAATAGGTGGTCGAAGATGAACAAAACATTAGAATTAACTGTGATGATAATTCAATAAATAATAAAACTAGTATTAACGATGGTACTAATAAGTAATAAATGTGGGTTTGAATTAATAGGCTCAAGCGAGGCTCAAGAGATGAAGAGAAAGAAATTATGAATGATCAACATGAGTACTAATGAGTGATGAATGAAGGTTTAAATTAATAGGCTCAAAGATGAAGATGAAGAAATTAAAAACGACCATAATATTGAAACATGTTTTGTAACTTATTAGTGGTTTAAGATTTAAATTAATAGACTCGAGAGATGAAGATGAAGAAACTAAAAATGACCAGAATATTGAAACATGTTTTGTAACTTATTAGTGGTTTGTTTTGAAACTTATTTTGTGACTTTATATCTAAACTACTCATGATATTCTTACATTTTATGATTTGTCTTAACTTTTACATATTTTTTACATCATATAAAAGGTTAATAATAATCTTATGTATTTTTTCGATTTTCAATGAGGCTTACGCCTCACACCGCCTTGAGGTTTACGCCTTGCATCATTTGGGGCAACCACTTAGTACCCGTTTTAGTCTTTTGAAACCTTGGTCAAAATTCAACTTTTGGACCAACAAAAGGTGAGTATTGGAAAGTAGTACAATTGAAACTTACAGTCGTAATTAGCCCACCCTATTCGTTGAAGAATCAAATCATAAACAAATATTTTGTCTTTCAGTACAACATCTGCAAAAAAGAAAAATGATAGTGTTAAAATACAAGCTAGAGCGGTTTAGAACTCGTCAACCAATCCAAGTTTACGAGTTCCTTTTCTTCCCTGCCCTCTTCTATTGAACCATCTAAAAAAAAGTGTCATGGTTTCTATTTCATTTCACATTACGACGATAGACATGTTGCAAGCAAAATATAGGATAATGGAAAACTAGGAAGGTTTGGATCAAATGAGTTGTATACTATCTGTGAAAGTAAAAAAGTTGACAAAAGGTCTCGATTGGGATCTGTACCTCCTAAAATTGTTATTCCTTGACCCTGAATCTTCTGAATGCCAAGGCACCAAACTGCAGCACCACCCTGATACATTAGGTTTCACATTATGACGCAACTAGTTACAGAAATATTTTGGTGAAAAAAGCCAATTGCTTGCATGTTTCATTAGTTCATTTTCTATGAAAAAGCTAAAGATGAATTTTATTATGAAAAAATTGAAAAATAATGAAAGAACGGATACAAAGCATGGGTGAGGGTAATCTATTTTCTTCATTCAAAAATTCAATTTAGTACAACCAGGGCGGGGCAAGAGAGGGTTTGTTTATCCACTGAAACAATGTACAGGTTACTAATTTGAAACTTATTATAATTTAACGAGTACAAATGTAGTAAACGGTATATGATGATGTAGAAGCAAAAATACAAATCATACGAAAAGGCCAAGGGAGAGTTATATTAGGCATTTTGTATTTAGTAACAATGTAATACTGCAAACTTTAGTAGCCGGAAATGAAGGGCTTTACAGACATAATATGTCCGTCCCAAATAATGAATGACATAAAAGAAACTATGTGAGAATTAGAAGAAGAAAAAAAATTCTAATATTTTATTAGCAGAAGCCAAAGAGATGTAAAAAAGAAAGTATCCAAATTTGACCATATGGTCATATTATTTTCACCAAACAACAAGAAAACAGAAACATAAAGCTACTATAGTCAAAGATGTATTCATAAGAGGAAAATGCATGGTACTACAGATTAAATGGTCGTGTTCTGCATAATCAAACTATTAAGACAAATCTGCCGTGTTCGAAGACAGAAAGTAGAACCAAGCTCAGAAACTCACAATAGAATTTTGCTGTATAAGATAGTCCTGAGGCCTTAAGCTCATTGATGCACCACCCGCAAAGTTTAAACTTACTTGAGGAAATATATCATTGACACTGAACAACAAATAAATTTACATGTTAGATCACCTGAATGTACCAAGCTTCCAATAGAAAAGAGTAACAGAGTGAGAAAGCAAACCTGGAGGTAACTAAATAACACTGATTTCCCTTAGAAAGAACAGGGCGAACTGATTGAGAAACAACAGAAGTAATCTGCACCAAAGAATAAGTTACATCCAAGATGCTAGAAAGACAGTGAATTATTTACGAGTATGCTGCTTTCAGTATGTTTCTTAACAAAAGATTAGCCTTTACATAAGAATAATTAAGACAGCTATAAACTTTTACCGGTGAAACTTACAGCATTAACAAAAGGATCATATGCTGCTTCTGCAAGGTATGCCAAAGTTGTACCAGAATCAACTATGGTACCTTGGTTGCTGGATGTAGCAAAAATTGCTGGATTAATAGCTAATATTTGGTCATTGACTGAAATGCTTTGCAAGTTCAAATTATAGTGAGGCCTGAAATAGAGGGTGTGCCAAAATTGGTCAATTTTATTAAGGGCTACATCAAACAAGTCCGTACAGCTCAAAGAAACCAAAGTTGACAAGAGTTCATAATCTTTAAGAAATGATTGCTTTTGATAAGGCTTAAGAAATAACTGTTGATACATTATCCAAAAAAGACTTCGTCAAAAACCAATTAACATATAAAAACAATGGCAACTAGTGATCTCTTCCTCATTTCAAGTTACAGGTTTGACCCACATCAAATACCACAAAAGCCAAAGTCAGAGACAGAGAAAAAATTAACTTAATTCTGAATACATAATATTGAGGCTTCGACATGGAATTCCGCAACAACCCAGTAATTCAACTACCATTCAACCTCACTTATATTATGGAAGAATATCCATGCTAAAATTTGTGAAAACCAGGAGTAGCTTTTTTTTCCATCAAGTTAATAAGCATATCTTCCCTCTTAGTTCAATTGTTTATATGACCTCAAAAAATATATGCATATGCTAAATATTTTTGCATGTTATGGCGTTTCATCACAATCAACCAAACAAAACTATTTGACTTCAAAAAAGAAAAAAATTGCGGAGGAAAATGGGTAATCATATTTCCACTAGAAATTTTTGTTTACTCAGTTGCTCTTTGTTTTATGATTATTCACAAAACATTGATGTCTCTAAAGAGTCATTCATAACAAGAGTTAAATTATCAAGTTATACCATAGATTAAAAAAACCCAATATATTGTGAATAATATCGAATATCCGTAAGATTCGATATAGTTATGACTATGTAGTATCGTTTTGACAAAATTATCAAGATATTATTGAATATCTTCAATATTTCATAAATATTATCATTGATATGAATATATCGATTTCTACGGTGTAATTTTTGCAAAACGATCAGATATTATCCACGATATTATTGATTTTTTTTTAATTTTTAAAGTTTTTCTACTTTTTAATAGAAGGTTATAGGCAAGTAGAGTTATTTTAAATATTTTTTAGATCAAACGATATTTTGATGTGATTCGAACCTGTGATTAGAAATAAAGTAGAGGTAAGTTAATTCTTTCCATGAAATTAATCTTGCTAGTAGTTAGATGCCGAAATGGAAGAAAAAGATATTGATGAGAATGATAGTCCAAGGAGTAGTGATAATGATGGAGATAGAGGGAACATAACAACTAGCATTAGACATAACCGACTTTTAAGTTCATTCATTTGTAAAGCCAACTATACACATGCCCACAACATGAAGAATAAGGGTGTAGAGCTCCAAGTCCAAGAATATGTGCTTTTGGAAAGTAATACACAATGAGACATCATGAAAGACAAGATGATATGTCAATTTACTCTTTTATTTAGCACATAGGTATTAATATATTGAGAAGACTACTCTATTAGATGCAATATTATTTAATTTTCTGTATCTTAATTTATTATCTAACATTTCAATGTGTTTAAATAATTTTTCATACTTTTTTATTTTACTTTTATAATGATTTCCATCGATATCGATAATATCCTAGATATTTCCAAAGAATCGAATTGTCGATATATCCATAAACAATGATATCTTAATTCTTGAGTTACACACAATTATTGTAGAAACACCAAAAATAGTTGCTAACCCAAAGTAAAGAACCAAACATATTATTATGATAATGAATACTGAAAAGCATCACAACCTTAACAGAAAGGAATAAGCCCGAAGTTGACTAGAATTGAAAGTCATACAAAAATAATTATGAGAAAGCACCATTTTAAATACAATTAAGGTTTAAAGATAAAGCCAAAGCAGTAGTCAATTACTGATCCAAATATATAAAATATTAATTGTTTGGAGGATTAGAAATCAGATTAAAAGCTATAACCAGAAAAGTTAAATTCTAGAAAGGAACCTCAAGAGAATATGAAAGCATGCATGAACAAAAATCCATTTTGGAATGAAGTAATCCCATTATAGCAGCATGAGATCTACAGTACTTCAAGAGCAAGATACTTACTGTGAAGGCACAAGTGGACTATAAACTATGTTTGGCTCAATAATTTCGCCAAGAACCAATATACCACCAGCATCTCCTCTCAAACAGTGGGAGAACACTTTTGGTGCTATTCCTTGTGAAGCTAATTGAGAGATGACAGACATACCCTGCTGCCCAAAGCCAAAGATCCCATCAACTGCCCTATCCGATTTTGTCAAGTCCCCGGTCTGTAAGGTGCTGCATCTGTATTAATCCACAATCAGGTGCAAAAATGTCAAATCAACAAAAATCACAAAACAGTAAAAATTGGCACGTGTAAGTTATATCCAAGTCCCTGTCACCTCTCACACACACACAATAAGAGGGGAGGACAAAGATAATGAGGAACGAAGAGTATAAGAGGTGTTTTAACAGCTAACCCAAAAACAATAGGAGCAGAAGAATTTTGGACAACAGAATTCCCAACAATTGTGTCCAGATGCAATAAGTCTGCTACATAGTAGCCTGAAGTCCCGCTCCCATCTCCATATTGGAACGTGTATGTACACTGACTTTGAGTGGAACACATTGAATCTGATGATTGTACCCCAAGACTACATCTCTTGTCTGAACAGGAAATGAAAGATGATGTTGATGAGCTCCCAGGATCAAATAAATTGAGCTGAATCTGTACAAAAATAAAGCGATCTAGTTCAAGCTTTGGATTTGTGTATCGTTCCTTCTGCTACACAAATTACAAACAAACAAAATACTTTATATAAGAAATATACGGTTAAGGCAAATTGGCAATTACTGGGAGTCCACTTGTCTGAGGGCAACCATTGCAGGAACCACAACTGACCCACAAAACATCACTGCCAGTATCAATCTGCACGTAGAAATCTCTAGGAGGAGAACCCAATTGCAGCTTTGTAAAGTAGAGCCTAAGCAATAGTAATAAACTCATATAAGAAAAGTAATATGAGAACTGAAAATAGACCCATTCAAAAGTAAGAGAGTAACTAATAAGTGCCCATAACTTCCAGCACATTCGAGTACCGAGAATATGAGACAAGCCATAGTTGAGGAAAAAAAGAGAAACCTAGCAGGGTCTAGCACGCAAAAGAAAAAGACTTGACACTTTAAGAATCAAAACAAGAAACGGAGGAGAGGAACATAAAATAATTTGAAAACAAGAAGTTTCGAACACCCACAAAAATAAACTCCAAGAAAAATGAACAAATTCAATAAAGAAATAGAAACCCATTAATCAAAATCGAAACTAAGTTCTTAGAACTACTAAAATAACACAAAAAAATAAAAACGTGAGGAACTCAAGATGCTAAAATCAAAGCAAGAAGCAAAAGAAATGATAAACTTACCCAGCAACGAATGGATCGAAGGACCCATCCACTGGGAAATTAACAACACTAACAGAAGATTGCAATATTCTTCTATGCCTAACCCTGTCACGAGTCACAAGCTCACTGAGTTCCAGCCCATGATTCGACGGAAAAGCTCTCTCTAGCTTAAGGGTCACCGGAAAAGAAAAAATGACTGTCAAAGCAGAGAGCAGTAATGTACATAATATCAAAGCACCAGTAGCAAAGGCCATTTCTTTCGTTTGGCACTGCTTTTCTAATTCTTTAGAATCAAATACTTGACAACAGTGATTTAGTAAAAAGGAAGAAGCTTTCTTTTCCTTTTCTCTTAATTAAGAATACAATAACTAAATTGGAGAAGAAGGCAAAACATTGAGGTTTGTACTCTTTTATTGTTGAAGTTGTTGTCGAGTTTCATTTGTAAATGATAGAAGAAGAGTTACAGAGAGAGAAAGGAAAGGTGCCCAACAACAGCCCACAAACACAAATGCCACTGGTTAGTTTGAAAATATGATTACGTTACCTTTATTTTTACTAATTTATAAATAAAAACGAGCGATTTTATTTATTTATTTATGAATAATTACCTTTTGGTGATTCTGTTACTGAGATGAAATTAAAATTAAGGCAAAATAATAATAATAATTGTGGTAACATTATTAGAATATTACATAATACAGATTTTTCTAAATTTTCTTTATCAATTTTTTTAAATCATTATAAAATTAATAAAATATAAAAAAAAATTAAAATTTAATTATTTGTGATTAAGCTATTGTTTTTTCTTAATAAAAAAATTAACTACTACTTAAAGGGCAAAATGAAAAAATTATTTTAATTTATATAAGTAAGATACATCTCCATTTCTCTCATGCAAATATATATCAATCAATTAGTACAACTTTTTAAAATATTAACTCACTTGTTTCTCTTATATGTGTTAGAAGACGTCATCTCTAACTTTTATTAGTACGATAAAAAGCTAGTAAACTACTAGCGGAATGATAGCATTATTATTTCATTTTTTATAAGGATTTTTTTTAAGAATATTTATTTTAATTATGAATAATTAAAATTACAGTGTTTTATATAAAAATTTGATAATATTTTTAAAATAACGGTAATTAATAAGTTATTATAAGATATTAAAATTATAAAATTATAGTTAACTAAAATTAAATATATATTAATTATTTATATATATATATATACATAAAAAAATACAATTTAATAATAAAATACATAATATTTAAAATAATTAAATTAAATTTTATTTATTCTTATTTTATATTTTATATTTTATTTAAAAACATATACTAAATAGTTAAAAAAGAAATTAATGTAAATATTTTAAAAAGTAAATAGATTTTTATACTACCGAATTTTAAGAGTTGTTACAAAAATAACATCGAATTTTGATTTTTTATTTTCATACTATCATAATTCACAAATATTACAAAAATGTTATTGAATCTTTTTGTTACTTTTATATCATTACACTTTGTAAATGTAATAAAAATATTGTTTACATGTGTGTAATTTATCATTAACTAATCGAAGACATTTTACAAAATTTAATGTTATTAAAATAACAAAAAATTGGATAATATTTTAATAAAAATTACATAGTTTAATAATATGAAAATAAGAAATCAAAGTTTAATAATATTTTTATAACAATCTTGATAGTTTAACGATAAAAATCTATTTTTTTTATTTTAAATAATAAAAATTTATTAAAAATTATATTAAGATTTAATTTTTAAATTAAATATATTTTTAAATAAATATATAAAAATAAAAAATAAATAAAATAGATATTAATTTATAAATTACGTTATTATTAAAATGTTATTAAAAATAGTGTAGGGTATGATGGCTTGTCCCTGTCCGTCTACACGTTCACTTCTAAATACACGTGATTTATTTTTAACTTTTTAATATATAATAATATGTATTTTTTTTAAATGCAGTTAACAATTAAAGTAATATAATGATATATTTGTAATTTTTAAATAATTTTGTAGAATTGTTTGTAATAAAAAGAAGTTTAATAATAACTATCTAATAAATATTATTATTCGATGAGAAAAAAGATTGTTTCCCTTTTTATTTATTAAGTGTTTTGTCAAAATAAACTAAAAAGAAAATTGCCTCAAAGAAGAGCTAACTCAGGCACAATGGTTGCTCGAGTAGCACGCTTGCCACTAAACTAGTATGGATTAACATATGATTTGTTTTGATCATGGATTGTATTAGTGTATAATTTTTAATTAATGATTACGAAATATTTCAATTATTTCGAATAAATTCAAATAATCAAAATATATTTTTATTTTAATAAAATTTAAATAAAATACATCTCTTGTATCCTAACATATTAAAAATATAGAGTGATTTACTTTATAAAAAAAAGGATCATATTTTTTTAGAAATATTAAAAGTAATCTTTTACATTAATTAAAAATAACATTATATTAAAGTTTATAAGAATTATATATGATTATATCTATTTGGTTAATTTTTTATCATTGAAATTTTCTTAATTTTTATAGACTAAAACTTAAAATCATCAATTGTGTTAAAAATATTGGATATATGTATAATAATTAAATAAGCTTTGAAAAAAAGATTAAGAATATAACAAAAGATGTTAAGAATATAAAATAATAGTTATTATAATACATAAAGATAAATAAATTTATTAAATATGTTAGAGGTATTTTAAATATTAATTAAATTAAATACAATAATATAATATAATTTATAAGAATTATACATAGTTTCTACGATTAAATTAATCTTTTAAAATTAAAAAAAAAATTACATCATTCCTATGAACGGATACAAAAATAGCCTAATAAGCATACAACACTACTTTTATTAAAGCTTATATCTTTTGCTTGCTTATCTCCGTAGTGGCGGTAAGGGTGATATCACATATTTTTTGAACGTGGATTTGAATTTCTTTTTTTTTTTCTTATTAAAAATAATTAGTATATGTTGTTATCACAACTGAGTTAAAAACAAATAAATATTTTTTTTTGCTTAAATTAAATTGTTATAACTTTTCATTAATATTAAAAAAAAAATTAATCATAAAATAATCTATCAGTTCAATGATCTTCAAGTAACAATTTTAAGTTCAAGGTTTGATTATGTTACCAAATTGCAACTAAATATTTATATAATAATATACATTAGAATTATTTAAAAATGATTATGTTATTTATTACTATATAAATAATTGATTTAAAATTTGTGTTAATTAACTTAGGGTTCATACCATTCTTAACGATTAAGATAAGGAACAACTGTTTCAACTATAACAGAAAAAAAACTAATAATAATAAATAAAAAAGAAAAAGAAGTTGATGCTGTGCTTTATCTTTTGACTGATATTATCTCTCTCTCTATATATATATATATCTATTTTTGACGGTTCTTTTTGTTCTTTTAGGTAGGTCCTAAAGAGACTCTCTTTTTCTTTTTAAGAAATAAAAGACTGAGATTGATATTGGACATTTCATATCGTGATGGATAATGTTATATTTATGATATTCAAAGCACCTTTTGCTTAAAGAAAAATAATAATTTAAAAACTGTTTTAACATTTGATATTTTATATTCTAAAATTAAAAATTATCCAAATATAGACATTTTACATCTTTATAATTTCTCATTATTATGATTTATTTACATTTTATATTAAAGATAAGTAAATAATTGAATAAATTTATTTAAATTAAAAAATTTAATATAATTTGTAACATTTGAATTAGATTGAATTGATAAATTTTATCAATTATATCATATTTGAATCGAAAATTATATAATACGTTTAAATTCAGATCGGATTTGGATTCATAAATTTTATAATCGAGTTCAATATAATCTAGATTATTAAATTATAAATAAATATATATTTATTTAATAATGTGTATACATATCATAATTAAATTAAATTAATATTTTTATTTAAAAATAAATATAAATTTTAAATCTCTATAATAACCTAATAATTACTGGGATATATTTTTTAATCTTTTAATTTGTTTAATTGAGATTATAAATAATAAATTTTATTATAAATATATTAATTTAAAATTTAATTATTATGTATATCGTGTTTTATACGTGATAGTAATTTATAAATAAATTAAAATTTATTTTATTTGGATTTAAATTAAATATATTATTAAATTGAATTTAGATTCAAAATCTTTAAATCTAAATGTATTTGGATTAATCAAAATAAATAATTTATATACATTATAGGTTACACATGCTACAATACAGTAAAATAATATTAAATCTCATTCCCCGATCTACCTCTGTAATTTCTAATTTACGATAAATTTCTTTAAATATTTGTCGCTAAAGTTCAAATTATTAATTTTTGGTAAATAATTGTGTTATTGTATGTATTGTTTAAAAATATCTTTGGTGGGCCAAGATTTGTATGTTTGAATTAACAAAAAGAAAAGGGCTCAATTCCCAATAAATCTGACTTTCATTCGTTACTTCCGCATGTAAACAAGGACTCAATCGGCCAAGTTCCATTAACTTTTTGCAGAACCCGAGCTCCATTATCGCAAACTTCCACTTTCACAATCAGAGTACTTTTTATATGACATTATCGGGCTCCAATGTGTTTCGCAAAATCGTTTTAAAGTTTAAATCTTAAAATTTAATCCGGAAACCTATTTAATTCTTATACTAAAAGACTATATAGTTATCACTTCATATATAATACACAGCATCTTAAAACATATTATTATTATTATTAAAAATATTTAATAATTATATTTTATTGTATCATTTAAAGAATATGCACGATTCATTTATATAATGAATCGATCGTAGAACTGACAGATACTGACTTACCTGATGAACAACATAATAAATATTTGGACGAATAACTGTGAGATAAATCAAACTGTCAACTAATCGTCTTTAAAGAAAGGGATTAGACAATGATTTCTACTCCGAAAGTGTCAGATGGGTATTAAGTTCAACTAGAGTGTCAACAATCTTACTATCAGTGAGTCCAGCTCGAGATAAAAGGGCAGATGCATACTTGACTTGAGTACTATAAAGACTATCTATGTAACGAGTGATCTCAAGACCCAAGAAATAGTTGAGATGTCTAAGGTCTTTCATCTCAAACTGTTGACTAAGAAAATCCTTGAGTTCTTGAATGTCACTGAGGTCATCACCAGTTATGATCATATCATCCATATATAGGAAAAGCAAAATGGTGCATTTATCATTGCGATAAAGAAATAAGGCAGAATCAAATGACTGACAATGTAACCCAAGCGAAAGATGGTGAAACTGAACTTGGCAAACCACGTTCGTAGAGCTTGTTTAAGGCCATAAAGTGTACGTCGAAGGTGACAAACCTTGTTTGTTTCAACAGAAGGACTAGGAGGAGGTTGCATATAGACTTATTCATGCAAATTCCTATTAAGGAAGGCATTTCTAACATTCATTTAAAAAATATCCCATTTACTAGCAGCGGCAACATCTAAGAGGGCACGAATAGAGGAGATACGAGCAATTGGAGCAAAAGTCTCTTTATAATAAATCATATACTCTTGTGTAAAACCTTTTGCAATAAGACGAGTCTTGTATCGCTCGATGGACCCATTTAAGCGAGCTTGGTCTTATAGATTCACTTACAACCAACCACAAACTAATTAGGAGGGAGAGTAACCAGATCTTAAGTGTGGTTTTGGTTAATGCATCAATTTCCTCTTTCATTGCAATCTGTTATAAAGGGTTAGTAGATGCCTCATAATAGGTGTGAGGCTTATAGAGTGTAGTAAGGGCATTATAACAATGATAGTCAAGTACATGTGTAGAAATGGATCTTACTTGGGTTGAGTAGGGAGGTAGAATGTCTCGTGGAGGATCTTTAGGCAGAGCAGGAGCAGGGGACCTAGGCTCAAGGTGGTGTAGCTCGTCATCAACCTGTTCATCTACAACTTGTCTAGGAGAATCATAAAAAATATCTGAAGATTGAATAGAGAAGTCCAAAGGAGGATCAAGAGTTATGTAAAAGGAACAAAAGACATATGGATAGATTTCTAAAATATAAGAGATAGTTAGGGAAGAACGAAAGTGAGAGAGTTCAAAAAATAAGTTGTGTTCCCAAAAGACATTATTTCAAGAAACACGAAGACGATGAGAGATAGGATCGTAGCACCGATACCCTTTTATCGAGCCTCAAGTTTGTTGTACTCATGAGGCTGAAGAAGAACGAAACAGACAGATCCAAAGGAGCGAAGGTAATGATAGTTAATGACTACTACTACAAAAGGGGTATTAAAGTCGGTTCGCTGAACTGACTTTAAATTTTTAATTTTTTTTTACAAAATTTACTCATTTTCTATTATACTTAAATTAAAACTTGTATTCGATCACTAAATAATAGCAGCAAAAAAATATATTTAACAAATAGTTTAAATAATACAAATAATTGAAAAATAAAATATTAATTAATAATAGAAAAATTATCATGGTATTGTTCTATGTTATTCAAGATCATCATATTCTTCTCCTGATGTTATAATACAAACCTACATATATAATACAAAGATTTATACACATAAATAATAACGCATAATTACAGAAAAAATATGAATAATAAGTGCGTAGAATTAATAAAATTACTTACAAGAGTAAATGAAGTGACAAAATGAAGGAAATGAAGAAAAAATAGTGTTTTGTAAGTGAGAAATAAGTATAAATTTTTTGAGTATTTTGTTCAAAAAAATAGGGGATCTAAAAGATTAGTTAGAGAGGAAGAAAACCACTAACCGGCGCTGGAATTGGTGGTCGTAAGTGGCCAAAAAATGAGAAAGAATGGAGGAGAATTGGATGAGGTTTTGGGTTTTTGAGAGTTATGCAGCGCTTGGAATAGTTTATGTATGGGGAAGAAAGAAGAGAAAAGATTTTATCCACGTGGATAGCATCGATTCTAGGTGTGAACCGACCCTATGCTACGTGAATAGTTTCGGTTTCAAGTGTCAACCGATTCTATGCTACGTGGATAGTATCAGTTCACCACATCAACCGACATTACGTCCACGTGTAGCATCAGTTTGATACGTCAACCAGCTTGGAATGCGATTAATAGCATGAATAACATGAAGAATAGCTTCACCCTAAAATGGGGCAGGAACTTTGGCAAAAAGAAGAAGAGCACAGAGAGTGTTAAGAATACGATGAAGTTTTCTTTCAGCTTGACCATTTTGTTGAGAGGTGACTGGTCATGTTAGATGATGTATAGTGGCATAGGAATGTAACTGAGCTTGAAAAGCATATTGAGTATATTCAGGAGCATTATCAGATCGAAAAGTTTTTATATGTTTGGAGAATTGTGTTTCAACCATTTTTGCAAAGTTACTGTATATTGTTAAAATTTTAGAACGAGATTTCATAGGAAAGATCCAACTATAACGAGAATAATCATCAACAAAAACAATAAAATAACGAGATCCACCAATACTAGTAACATGAAAAGGTCCCTAAACATCAGAATGAATTAACTCAAAAATACTATTAGAGATAGATTCACTATTATTGAAAGGTAAAACTGGTTGTTTTCCTAATTGGCATGAAGTACAATCAAAATTGTTTTTGGACACAAAACCCAACAGACCTTTAGAAGCTAATTGTTGTACCCGAGTGGATGGGGTATGGCCAAGAAGAGAATGCCAAAGTGTGAGAGAAGGTAAGGAAGAAACTGCAGCAGCTGCAGCACCAACAAAGATATGAGCAACAAGTGGAAGATGAAGATTGACCACGGGAAACATACGCCCAAAATAAATATACATGATGCTTTTATATAGGAGTTACAAGTAAACTAGATGTGCATAAAGCCCATAACATATATATCTATTAACAAATATGATATACATTACATTAACAATTATATATATTTGATATTATAAATGTAATAGGTGTGTGGCCTAACAAATTATGATACCTCGCTACTATATATCGAGGTGATGAAGATGAAGACCTGATGAAGATAAATGCTTGATAAGTCTGAAGGTACGGCCTAGTAAATTATGATACCTCGTTACTATATAGCCAGGTGGTGAAGATGGAGATTTGATGAAAGTCAAGGTATAATGAGTCTAAAGCTCTATATCATAGAGCGACCTCAACACCCTAACACCATCCTAACGACTTGGGTGACCAATTTAGGAGTCTCAAACAATCTTATATAATGACCTATTTATGTAAATGCTTCTGGTGATCTAGTTAATATAAATTTTATTATATGTATTTTATCATGTATTCTAGCTGCTTGTATGAGAGCTCATGTCCTTGTAACCCATACACCTGTTTAAGTGCTATATATATATATATATCTTTAATGAGGAGAATACATGATTTGTTCATATATCAATATTTTTTACTTCTCACTATAATCACTAGAATCCCCAACACATAAAATTCTCTCCAAAAAATTGGCATCGTCTGTGGGAACATAAATTTTTCTAGTCCATAGTTAGAATTTGAGACCTAATATCATATCCTTAGGAGAATTAATTTGTGTTTTGGGGAAAAATACACTATGAAATAGATTACCCACTAGTAACCAACGAACAAATTATAATCTTGCCCATCCTCCTCAAGAATTTGACCTTAATGATCAGACATATGTATCCTCGCCTATTAGGTCCTTACCAGATCGAGACTTGAGGAATGCTTCCTCAGTTAATGGAAACCAACAAATCCCATCCCATCGTCATGAGACTAGACCTACCTAGGAAACACAACACTTGGTTAGTTCACTGAATTATAGTTCAAAAAGTGCTTCCTTTGAAAGGGATACAATGATGAAGGGTCTTCAAAGACAAATAAAAGAACTGTAGCAGGCTTTCACAGAATATCAAATAGAGAATAATAAGTTGAGATCCCAACTGGAACGGAAAGAGTATTCAGAAATAAAGAGTTCATTTTACACACCTAGCCCTTAAATACTAAGTCAACCATCTAGGAGAGGACACATATCCCATGCTCTTAATCCCTGTCAACACACAAGAGTTATAGAACAATATCCACACACTACTTCTGATCCCCATTTTATTCTGGGGACTTCTTAGGTGAATCCTCTAACCCACGAGCATAAAATCTAACCATTATCATTTCCAACCCCTTTGTATGACTCAAGCGATGATCTAGACAAAAAGCTATGAGATATGAAGGATAAGATATGGGCTAAATTTAATGATCGACTTAAAGGGCAAGAAAAGCCAAGGCCTTAGAATGACATAGAAACTGTTTGTAATAAGTTGTCAAAGACGCCTTTTTTGGATGTCATTGAGTTGATGTTGCACCCCTCCAAAAAAAAAACTCAATGCTCCTAAATGTCCTACCTATAAAGAGACAAAAGATCCAGTGGATCACGTTCTCCAGTTTAAGACGGCTATGGCTACCGTGATCCTCCCAGAAAACAAGAGAGAAATAATGTATTGCAAGTTGTTTGCTACCACCCTTAAAGACACAATGCAACAATGGTTTATAGAGCTGCCTCCTAGCTAAAAGCATAAATAGCTTTGACACCTTGGTCAAGGTATTCATCACTAATTATGCTTGTAACAAACCTATCATAAAGGAGTTTCACCACCTATTCTCAATAATCCAAAAGGAGGACGAGATAATTGAGGTTTATATAAAGAGAATTAAAACGGAAAAGATGGAAATTAATCAATGCCCTGACTCCATAACTATTAAGGCTTTCCGAAAGGGAATCAAACATGATATTGGCCTCTTCATTGAATTGAAAAAAACTACCCCTTAATCTTTGGATGTCATTTATGAAGAAACCCAAAATTTTGTAAATGTGGAAAGGGAAATGAGGTCTAACAAAGAGGTAGTTAATAGAAACATGAATAAACCTACCTCATGTAGGAGAGAAGATAATAAAAGGCCTATTAAAGATAGATGTTCAAACCTTCCTCATTTAAACCCATGATTATGTTGAGGGAAAACTCTAGGACTTGGGGTTGCGCCTTATCTCTTTTTAGGGGATCACCTCTATGAGTTACATTGGTAGAGGCGGTGCAATGAATGGAGCACCTTAACAATGTCAATTGGCCTTTAACTATGAAGGCTCCACTTAGAATCCCCAAAATATATTGTGCATTCTATAAAGACATGAGACATTGGTCCAAAGATTATTGGCACCATAAGTGGGAAATTGAACATATACTCTCAGAGAGATATCTACGGGATATCGTTGACAAAATGGGGAATCCTCAAGAGGGAAATCAAAAGGGTGATAACTCCAACCAAAGAGGTTGACATCCTCCTAACCCAGCTTATAGGGAAGCAAATAGGACTTACCTTGCCCCACCAGGGGATATTTGTATAATGCATACTATACATGGTAGATCTACGATTGTTGGCCATACCAACAATTCTAGGAAAAGATATGCCTGAGAAGCTTGAGACACATATTGAATGGTCTATAGTTTGAGACCAAAAGGGCCCATTTACCCCATCACCTTTGAAGGTCGAGAAGTTTTACCACCTCACGATGACATTTTGGTTATCACTATTAAGATTGCCCATTGTGAAGTGCGTATGATATTAGTCGATAATGGTAGTTCTTTAGATCTATTATACTTATTTACCTTATTAGACATGGGTATAGATCCCAAGGAGATTACCCAACAAAAAATGCCTTTAGTTGGATTTAACGGTAGTGTAACAATGTTAGTAGGGACTATACGCTTATCGGTCTCTATGGAGGGAGCAATAAGTCTAACGAATTTTATGGTTTGAACACCCCTACATCTTTCAATGTAATTTTGGGTCGTCTACATATCATCAGTTTTTCAAATATCTTACTGTCTATGAGGTTAAGGAAATTAAAGGAAAGCAAGACATGGAAAGGAGTTATTACAATGCAGCGATGAAGAGTGTGTTAACCCAGTCATCGAAATAGCAATCAAAGAATAAGCACCATTCTGGTGAAAGAAAAATTCCATGAACGGGGGGGCATATTATGACGGAAATCCCCGATGGTTATAACGTGATTAACATAAGAGAAATTGGTGGTGATAAATTTGTGCAGATCAATTCTAGACCGCCCTCATTATTGAAAGACATTTTTATTTATTTTTGGTGGGATAATGTTAACCTCTTCATATGGAGTCCCGAGGACATGCCCGATATCAATCTAAGCAGCATTTCTCATAAATTATGCCTCAACCATACCAAGAAGTCGATCCAACAAAGAAAACATAAGTTTGCCTTAGACAAAAATGAAATCATCAAAAGGAAAGTTAATTCGTTGAAGAGTGTAGGAAGGGTTCATGAGGTCATATACTTGAAGTAGTTATCAAATGTGGTGTTGGTAAATAAATCAGGGGGTGAGCATAAAATGTATGTTGATTTCAATAACTTGAATAGAGCGACACCTAAGGATTGTTTCCCATTACCCAGTATTGATCAAATAGTAGATACTACTACTGGTTTTGAGTCGATGAGCTTTATGGACGCTTATTCGGGTTACCATCAAATCCAAATGCATCCTAAAGATTAAGAGAAAACAACGTTCATTATGGAAATGGAACATTTTGTTACACAAGGATGCCCTTCGTCTTGAAAAATGTGGGTTCCATTTATCAAAGAATGATGAACAAAATGTTCTAGGACCAAATTGGCCAAAACATGGATGTATATGTTGATGCTATGATGGTTAAAACTAAATGCACTAAAAATCATATTTTATATCTTAAAGAAGTGTTTTTTATAATATGAAATTACAAGATGCGGCTCAACCCAAAAGAATGTATCTTTAGGGTCACCTCGGAGAAATTCCTAAGGTATTTAGTATCGTCTAGGGGTATAGAAGCCAACCCTGAATTGTTTTTTTACCTTGGTTAATTTGAGATCCCCAAGCTGCCTTAAGGATGTACAACAATTGAATGATCACATAGCTACCTAAGTTGGCTATTAAGGGATAAGCTCTTACAAATTTCATCACTAAATAGACACTGGAGTGTACACTAGTACACATGGTTGTAGAGCCAACTTCCATAGGGTTAACATCTCCTCCCGTGGTGGATCTATGGAATATGTATGTTGAAAAAGCAAGCAACTTACGAGGAGTAGGGATTGAAATCGTGATATTCACTCTAATAGGGGGCTTAATAGAATAGTGTCTTCATATCACTTTCCGGGTGACCAACAATGTGGTCGAATATGAGGTACTACTCTTAGCCTTGCACTAGTTAATAAACCTTGGAGACAAAGGGGTGTTGATCCATAACAACTCGCGGATGGTGGTAAATCAAGTGAACGATGATTCTGAGGCTAAGGAGGAAAGGATGAAACTTTATGTGCAAGAAGTGAAGAAAGTAAGGACTGCATTTGAAACATTTGAGATTAAACAAATTCCTCAAGGAAGAAATGTACATGCTGATTCCTTAGCCACATTGGCATCCGCTGTGAAGGACCAAACTTCTTTGGACGTCAACTCTACAACCCATATTTCTTGGTTAAATCCATACTTAGAGTACCTCATTAATGGAACCCTCCCAGAGGACAAGGATTTAATTGCAAGCTCACAACAAAAGCAAAAAACTATGTTGTTATTTAATGAGTGTTATATCGTAAGAACTATGGTGGACCATGGTTAAAATGCCTACCTACTTTGGAAGCCCAAATGGTGTTGGGAGAATTACATGACTGAAAATGTGAAGCCCATTATGAAGGAAGGACTCTCTCACAGAGAATCATCCAACAAGGTTATTGTTGGCCTACCCTTATCAAGGATTGCACATCTCACATCAAAAGGTGCGATAGATGCCAAAGGCACACTAATGTACCACATCAATCGACTAATGACTTGAAATCCATCATCAGTCCATAGTCGTTCCATAAGTGGGGATTGGATATTGCTAGGCCTTTACCCATTGCCACATGCCAAAGAAAATTCCTCATAGTGGCAATTGAATACTTTTCTAAATGGAAGAGGTCGAACTTTAAGAGCGAATTCAAGAGATGGATGTAGAAAATTTTATCTGGCACAATATCATATGCAAATATATTTTACCTTGGGAATTAGTCATTGATAATGGTAGGCATTTCACAGGTCAAAGGTTAATGTCTTTCTACAATGAAAAGGGCATCAATTTGTCCCATTCCACCCCTTATAAACCATAAGTGAATGGTCAAGTAGAGTCATCTAACAAAATGTGCATCAACATATTATGGAAATTTTTGGAGGGAACCAAAATTAAATAGGTGAATGAATTTCTTAGTGTTATTTAGGCTACAAGGACCACTCCTAGGGTATCAACGGGGGAGAGTCTTTTTTCCCTCGTCTATGGCACCAAAGTAGTTATGCTCCTTGAGATATAAGAGCCTACTCTCAGGTTGAGAATCATGCAAGACAATAATGATAAGCTCAAAAGTGAGAATCTCCTATTAGTTGAAGAAAAGATGGAGGAAGCTTTGATACGGATCAAGTCCCAAAAAAGAGTAATTCAAAAGACATATAATATATTCGTCAAACACAAGAGCTTTACTATAGAGGGATGGGTTTTGCGGAGATCATTAGGAAACAAAGTTGAAAATACAGCCAAAAATTTTGTCGCAACATAGGAAGGCCCATATCGAATATACGATATTTCCCTATGGGGATCTTATTTGATAGAACTTGATGGCATAAAGGAAGCATTGAGTTGGAATGTAGAACACCTCAAGAAATATTATGTATGAAGTTTTATATATTCAATATATTGAGAAGTATAGTGTCTTTTGAGATCTACCCTATGTCACAATCTATCTCGTGAAGTTTTTTTAATAGCCCCCCAAGTTGGAAGGAGTCAACTAACCCCCACTTGGGATGCATGCTTCATCCATGCCTCATGATTAGAGATGGAGTCCATTGCCCCCCCATTTGAGATACGGGATACGTCAGAATGAACTTTGAGTTGTATAGTGAACCTCCACTTTAGGACACGTTTAGGAGTTGAATTTAGTTTCTCTCTTAGATGTCTCTTATTTCGCGAATCGTCTACATGGAGACCATCCTATGATTGGAGGAAGGAGTCAATTGACCCTCACTTGGGATGCAGGATACGTCCCATTCCTCATGATTGAAGAATCGAGTCCACTTACCCCCCCACTTTAAATGCCGACTAAGTTTACCATCACTTAACAACACATGTATTAATATGTGATCCACTCAATCCAAAATTTGTCTTAATAACATTCATAAGATATATGCTAACTGATTATTTCGACAATACGTGATTTATATAAATGAATGGAGTTCAAATGTTTTTCAGACGAATTACACTCATTAAAAAAATACATGTAAGCATTACAAACATAATAATAGAGCCCTATCAAAAATTAGGTCACTTATTAGCAGAAGTCACTTCAGAATCTTTTACCACAGGATCATTGCGAGTTTTTTTATCAAGTGCCCTATGTTTCCAATATTCTACCAATTTTTGCAACTCATCTTGCTCCTCCTTATATCTCTTTCATTCAAGATATGTAAGCTTTAATTCTTCGCTTCTCTCTGCCAGCTCCCAATCTATGGCTCCACAGTAAGTTTTCAGCTCATATAGCTTATAATCTACAGTTTGGCTATTTCCCGATATGTCTTAGCCTCTTTTTCTGAATCTTTCATCAGAGCTATGTCCTGTGTTAAAATTGTACGATAAAAAAATTAAGCGAATCAGTGGTAAGAGTGAATTTATGCTACCTCTTTCATCCTAATCTTGACTTGACTCATCTTAGCTAGAGACCTCATGGTCATAAGCCGAGGTGGACCATGGATTGCTTTGGATTTTTTACTCTTTTCACCCACCTGGGTATTGGGGAGGATTTGATTCACTTCCTCTCTAAAAGAGGGAGAGGTAGCTCATTTTCTTGTGTTAGGGGTGACATGGGTGGTACACAAAGTTGTTTGTATAGGTGAAGTAGGTTGCTCTCCCATAACGGGGAATTCTCTCATAAATGGAGATTTCACGTCAGGGGTGCAAGAAAAATATGACCCCATTTCAATTAAGTCATCCAAATTCACTTGGCTATAATCCATCCTTAAATACAGATGACTCTATGAAAGTAGAGTCATTAGCACATTTTTTTAATTAATATATACTTGTTTTATTCAATAAATAGTATTTTTGGGGCTAAAAATATTAAAATATAAAATTTTTAGTGAAAAGGAGTAAAAATATAATTTTTGGAATGTTTTTGGATTTTTTATGAATTTTAACACAAGGTTAATCAAGAGTTTGCTACATGGCCTATTAAGCAAGCAAATGAGTTGACTGGGCAAGCCATGTGGACACCATCCAAGTAGGGATAACAAATCCTAGATTACTAAGTGTGAAGACGATGAACTGCGTGCCACGTGTCAATATGGCATTCAATTTGACTTCAAAGCATTGTCAAACAACACTTCCATGTGTGTTAAAAGTGATTTTCTGAATGGAGTTATCAAAGAAGAGGTCTATGTGAAGCAACCTAAAGTGTTTGATGACCCTTACTTTCCTAACAATGTGATCATAATGAAGAATGCATTGTATGATTTGAAGCAAGCTCCCCATGCTTGGTATAAGCATCTTACAATGTTTCTCCTTGATAAGAGTCAAATTATTGCATTTTTGTTATGATTTAAATGTTGATATTAGTGTGAAAATTGTGTTTATTTGATTATTTAATCCACAAATGTCATTTCACGGATATTTCGTGTTTAAAGTGAAATTTCAGGTAAAATAATGATTTTGGAGAAGTTTTGGACAAAGTACAATGATCGAGATTGAGTGAAAATAAAAAGAAAACAAAGTTTCAAAATTTAGAAATCTCACCGCCGGCCAGAATATTCTTGCTGCCGGTGAAAATCTTATGGAAAAAATCTTCCTGAGAGCATGGATTTTGGAAAATTCATCTCGTCGCCGGCCAAGTGATCTCGCCACCGACCATATTAATATCACCGCCGGCGAGAATCAGCGGAACCAAAATCGTAAATTTTCCAGAAATCTCGCCGCGGCGAGAATAATGTCGCCGCCGGCGAGTTTCATCCGAAAACATAATTTTTATGTTATTTTGTTCCAAAATTGCCCCCAAAACCCTAGATCTATATATACAATATGATGGAGAAAGAGGCCACGACAGAGAGAGTAGATCTGAGTCATTTTTGGAGGAGAAAAGGTAATTTTGGAGAGAAAGTTTGGAGAAGCTTGAAGGATCATTACCATTGTTGCTACCAAGTCTTCATCTTCAAGAGTTTTTCATCTCTTCTCCTTAGCTTTTATTTTCTGCATTTTATTCAGATTTGTTATTCATGGATTCAATTGAGAATATGTTTATTCTTATTTCCGTTATGAACTAATTCATTTTTTCTAAGGCTATGATGTAGTTGAATCAAGAAAATCTGATTTCTTTTGTCATCGTTATATGAATTCATTGTTTTCTAGTTGAGTATTAATTTATTTCCATGCTTAATGCTCTTAAATTTCTGATCAAGATTTAGATGATTTGTTGCATTATATTGAGACCGAGAGGAGATGTGTAATGAATACTTCTTGTGATAAATACCATATGTTGAATGCGAGTTTGACACCTAATGCATGATGTATGTGGTTATTCTAGAAATTCCATAAATCATAATGTGCTTATTTGTGATTAAATCTTCATAGAAATATAGTTGGTTTTCATAGATAAGTAATTCTAATATAACTCGAGAGAGAATATTAGATAAGTTTGGGTTTTTCAACCATCACTTCTAACTTTGATTCTCATATAACATGACTTTTAATCGGATTGAATTGATTTAGCGAAATCAAATGCCTTAGCGTTTTTATTCATTTTTGAACAACATTAAATTTTGTTATTTGAGTTTAGTTTTAAGTTAGTTTACTTTTTAAAAAAATTCAACAATTCGGTTTTAAAATAAAATTAGGATTAGTCAGTTTCGGTACTTAGTAATGCCATTCCTTATGGGTTCGATATCTATACTTTTGTACACTTTATTACTTGAACAATTCATACATTTGTGAAATTACGCATCAAGTTTTTGGCGCCGTTGCCTGGGAATGGTTTGATTTTATTAATATCGATACTACCTAATCTTAGTTTTAATTTGAAGTTAATTTGCTTTATCATTGTTTCATTTTTAATTTTGTTTATTTTGATCTTTTATTTAATTTATCATAAAAAGGGTAACTTTGTGTTGTTTTTGTGCTAGTTAATTTTTTGGTTGTAGGATTGTTGTATGAGACGTACAAGAAGCCTTAACCTTTTTCCATTTGATCTTGAGATTGATAGAACATATAGGCGTCTAAACCGAGAGAGAAGGCGTTCAACCTCACCTCCTAATAGACAATCAGCTATGGATCCACCATTTGTTGAGGGAGGTGGAAATCATAGAGCTTTGAGGGATTATGCTGCGCCTAATGTTGCTAGAACTACTTCGGGTATAAGGAGGCCAACTGTCCATGCCAATAACTTTGAGATAAAACCATCATTTATCCAAATGGTTCAATCAAATCAATTTCGGGGAATGTCAAAGGATGATCCAAATGCACATATTGCTTACTTTCTAGAGGTGTGTGATCTTTACAAGATAAATGGTGTGTCTGAAGATGCTATAAGATTGAGGGTTTTTCCTTTTTCACTTCGGGATAAAGCCAAGGAGTGGCTAAACTCATTACCATTGGGATCAATTACAACATGGAATGAGTTGGTTCAGAAATTCTTGTCCAAGTTCTTTCCTCCTACTAAGACGGAAAAATTGAGGAATGAAATCACATCTTTTACATAGTATGACCAAGAATCATTGTATGAAGCTTGGGAAAGATTCAAAGAAATGTTGAGGAAGTGCCCACATCATGGTATACCAATTTGGCTACAAGTCTCTACATTTTATAATGGGTTGGTTTCAAACTATCGGGCAATGATTGATGCTGCAGCTGGAGGGTCTTTAATGGGAAAAATACCGGAGGATGCTCATGAGTTGTTAGAGATTATGGTAGAAAACAACAATCAGTGGCATTCAGAGCTGGTAATTGCAAAAAGACTAGCAACAGTGCATGAAATTGATTCAGTGAATGCTT
Source organism: Hippophae rhamnoides (assembly GCA_033030585.1). Taxonomy (NCBI): domain Eukaryota; kingdom Viridiplantae; phylum Streptophyta; class Magnoliopsida; order Rosales; family Elaeagnaceae; genus Hippophae; species Hippophae rhamnoides. Next base: position 16,895,981 of record CM065431.1, read on the forward strand.
TGTCAGCTCAAGTTGCTACTCTTTCAAGAAAGATGGATTCTTTGTCATCCAAATTTCAATCCAAACCAACTGCACAATGTGATTTATGTGGTGGAAATCATGCTAGTATCGAGTGCCAACCTGAAAATCCATTTGCTTCACCAAATGCTGAGCAAGCAAATTATGTTTCAAATTTCCAAAAACCTCAACATAACCCATATTCGAACACCTGCAATCTAGGTTGGAGAAATCATCCAAATTTGTCATGGGGAAATAACCAAGGGGGATTCAAATCGTCATCATCTTCCTACCAACCCTAAGAGAAGAAACAAACAAATTTGGAAGGAATTTTGGGAAAGTTCATTGAGGAGACAAGAACAAATTTTAGAAATTAAGAGGCAATCAATAGGGATATCCAATAGCAACTGGGCCAGCTTTCAAAGCAGATTGCAGAAAGGTCTTAAGGATCATTGCCTAGTGACACAATAAATCCTAAAGAGCATGTAAAGACTATCACATTGAGAAGCGGTAAAGAACTTGAATGACAGGGGAAATCAGAGAAAAAGATGGAAGAATTTAAAGAAAATCCATCAACATCCCAAGATGTTCAACCTTCCCGAAATGTGAAATATGAGCCTCATATCTCATATCCCCAAAGATTGAATAAGAAAAATCTTGATAATAAATTTGATAAATTTTTGGATATTTTTAAGAAATTGCATATTAACATTCCTTTTGCAGAGATGTTGGAACAAATGCCAAAGTATGCAAAATTCATGAAAGAAATCTATCAAAGAAGAGGAAGCTGGGAGATTATGAAACTGTCATGCTAAATGAGGAGTGTAGTGTAGTTTTTCAAAGAAAACTGCCATAGAAATTGAAAGACCCAGGGATTTTTACTATACCTTGTACTATAAGAATTTGCAATTTTGATAAAGTCCTATGTGACTTAGGAGCAAGCATTAATTTGATGCCACTTTCTATTTTCAGGAAACTAGGCCTGGAAGAAGTGAAGCCCACTTCAATCTTTCTACAATTAGCAGATCGATCGATGAAATATCCTCGAGGGGTAATTGAGGATGTTTTAATTAAAGTTGACAAATTTATTTTCCCTCTAGATTTTGTGGTGCTTGACATGGAGGAAGATAGAGAGGTACCATTAATATTGGGGAGACCGTTCCTTCCAACTGGAAGAACATTTATTGATGTTCAGCAAGGAAAGCTTATTCTATGGGTGCAAGATGAACAAGTGAATTTTGATGTTTTTGAAGCAATTAAATTTCCAAGTGAGGTACATTCTTGTTTTCAAATTAACACTCTTGACAGGTTAATCTCGGAAAATTTTGAGGAGAAAACTCCATTGCTACCACTAGAAGCTTGCCTTGTGAAATCTGCAACAAATGAGATGGATGAAATGAGGATTAATGCTTATGAGAATGCCCGAATATACAAGGACAAGACGAAGGTTTGGCATGATAAGCACATTTTGAGGCAAAACTTTGAGGTGGGACAGAAAGTGTTGCTTTATAATTCTCGTCTCAGACTTTTTCCAGGAAAGCTATAATCTTGTTGGTCAGGACCTTTCTAGTAACCAAGGTGTTTCCTTATGGAACAATTGAGATCATTCATGAAACAAAGGGAACTTTCAAGGTGAATGGACAATGGTTGAACCATATTTTGACGGAGAATTCAGCAAGTAGAAAGAATGACAGGAAGTCTAGCTAATGACTATAACTTAAAGCGCTTAATGGGAGGCAACCCATCATATTTTTTTCTCATTTTATTTTAGCAATTTTAAATTTTAAATTTTAGCTTAAATTTAAAGTTTTGGTAAATTATTAGTTAGATTTTAAATTCTGCACTTCATTTTATGATAATTTTATTTTTAATTAAATTTGCTTATTTTATTTGTCTTACAGGTAAACAAAAATGCGACTGTGATTGATTTTCTTTTATTGTTAGCCCCTTGATTTAACAAATTACTGTGACTGTGATGGTGCACCTAACTCTTTCTCTTTATGATGATGATAGCCATTTGCAGTTTTTCTTTCTTACATTGAGTACAATGTAAGGTTTTGGTTGGGGATGCGGTAAACGGTAAATCTTTTCTTCTTTTTTTAGTAGTTTTGTTTGTGTGTTTATTTGTGTTTAATTTTGATTTTCCATTTTTTTATGCATCTTGATTTAATTTCTTTTATTTGTTTATTGTCTTATTTTTATTTATTTATTTCTATTTTATTTTATTTTATTTTTTCTCTCAATTGCAATTTTACTTGTTTTAATTTGCACATTGATGATAATAATGTGATTGTGATAACAAGTAGCTTTTAGAATACATTAAATTTTGCTTCGATTTAAAGATAATTTTAAATGTTGATTTTACCAAGTTGGCGACTCTTTTGGTATGTGGTATGATTTGGTTGATTAGTCTAAATGCTTAGAGAAGTTTTATGTGCGAATTTTTCATGGATATTTTTGTGATCTCAACAAACTCTAGAACTCATTTGAAAACCTCTTGAGGCGAAATAATTTGGAATTGCACTGTTTAAGATATGATGTAGACCTTTTTTGGATCGATTGTGCCATTTTAAGCCTACCTTGTTATCTTTATATCACTAGTTACCTCTTTGAGCCTATTTAAATATATTGTTAGCATTATTTTTCTTTCTTTTTGCCTTTTATAACCTACCTTTTATTTAGCCAATATATATATATAATTCCTACCTTATTTGTTAAGAGCACTTAATTTTGAACACAAACTTTTCAAGAGCAATTGGAGTAAGGATGGAATAAAAAAAATAAAAAAAATAAAAAAGGGCCTTCACACTCTAGTAAATAAAAGAGTGTTAGAGATGGATGTACTGAGGTAAAAGATTGAGGAAGAATTTTGTTTATCTTTGAAAAAAATGGGTTATGATCGGAAGAAACAATTTGGGTTAAATAGTGTTACTCTTTTACTTAATTGGTTGTGTTTAATCTAATAAGTGCTATTATTTGTATTTTTACACGTCCAATTATTTCTTAACCAAAATCCTAAGCCTAACATTACAAGCCTCATAAAGTCCTATTGATCCGAAGTGGTGTATTTTCCTTCATTAGTAGAGAGAGTTTTGAAAAGTGAGCTTATGGAGTTTGAGATTTCACCTTTTTGTTTGTGGATGTTATGCATAATATTATCCGGGAATTATGGCAATTGGTTTCTAGTTTGATGGATGTTTAAGAGTCAATAACAAAAGTGAAATTGCCATTTGAGATTTCTTAAAGCTTAGATGACATTTAATTATTCTATGTGTTGTATGTTATTTACAATTTTTGAGACATTTGTGCAAATTAATTGTTGTGTGATTTTATTGTTTTGAGTTAGAATAGTTATAGGTAAGATGTTTGTGGGTATCATCACTAGAAGCCCTCACGAGACTACAACTCGTCCTACTAGGGCCGCCTAGAGGTTTAAAGACTTATTTCATACGCTTAATGTAATTTTGTAAATAGAATAAATGTTCTTTGAATTTTTCTCTTAATGTCTCCTTTGAATTTATTAAATAGATCGATTTTCTTGCTAGAGACTAGAAAGAAGTTGGTTGGGGTTTTTTTATAAGAGTCAAATTATTGCATTTTTGTTATGATTTAAATGTTGATATTAGTGTGAAAATTGTGTTTATTTGATTATTTAATCCACAAATGTCATTTCACGGATATTTCGTGTTTAAAGTGCAATTTCAGGTAAAATCATGATTTTGGAGAAGTTTTGGACAAAGTACAATGATCAAGATTGAGTGAAAATAAAAAGAAAACAAAGTTTCAAAATTTAGAAATCTCGCCGCCGGCGAAAATCTCACGGCAAAAATCTTCCCGAGAGCACGGATTTTGGCAAATTCATCTCGTTGCTGGCCAACATAATCTCACCACCAGCCAACATAAACTCACCGCCGGCCAAGTGATCTCGCCGCCAGCGAGAATCAACGGAACCAAAATCGTAACTTTTCCAGAAATCTAGTCGCGGCGAGAATAATGTCACCGCCGACGAGTTTCATTCGAAAACACATTTTTTTATGTTGTTTTGTTCCAAAATTTCCCCCAAACCCCTGGATCTATATATACAATATGATGGAGAAAGAGGGTACGACAGAGAGAGTAGATCTGAGTCATTTTTGGAAGAGAAAAGGCAATTTTGGAGAGAAATTTTGGAGAAGCTTGAAGGATCATCACCATTGTTGCTACCAAGTCTTCATCTTCAAGAGTTTTTCATCTCTTCTCCTTAGCTTTTATTTTCTGCATTTTATTCAGATTTATTATTCATAGATTCAATTGAGAATATGTTTATTCTTATTTCCTTTATGAACTAATTCGTTTTTGCTAAGGCTATGATGTAGTTGAATCAAGAAAATCTGATTTCTTTTGTTATCGTTATATGAATTCATTGTTTTCAAGTTTAGTATTAATTTATTTCCATGCTTAATGCTTTTAAATTTCTGATCAAGATTTAGATGATTTGTTGCATTATATTGAGACCGAGAGGAGATGTATAATGAATGCTTCTTGTGATAAATACCGTATGTTGAATGCGAGTTTGACACCTAATGCATGATGTATGTGGTTATTCTAGAAATTCCATAAATCATAATGTGCTTATTTGTGATTAAATCTTCATAGAAATATAGTTGGTTTTCATAGATAAGTAATTCTAATATAACTCGAGAGAGAGTATTAGATAAGTTTGGGTTTTTCAACCATCACTTCTAACTTTGATTCTCATATAACATGACTTTTAATCGGATTGAATTTATTTAGCGAAATCAAATGCCTTAGCGTTTTTAATCATTTGTGAACAACATTAAATTTTGTTATTTGCGTTTAGTTTTAAGTTAATTTAATTCTTAAACAAATTCAACAATTCGATTTTCAAATAAAATTAGGATTAGTCAATTTTGGTACTTAGTAACACAATTCCTTGTGGGTTCGATCTCCGTACTTTTGTACACTTTATTACTTGAACGATTCGTACACTTGCAAAATTACGCATCACTCCTCAATAATGGATTTCTGAGATGAGGTAGTGACAAAATGATATTTGTTTCAAGAATTTAGGGTGAAAAAGGTGTTGGTACTTTGATAGTGGATGTTCTAGACATCTGAGTAGTTGACCAAAGAAGTCCAAATGCTTCTTATCCTTTTCAACTAGATTGCAGCAGATCTTTAACATAACTTTCTTCAACTTGAGGTTATCATACACAAGTTGGTCATAGGATTCTTGAAGGGAAAGCTTATCACTATCACCAGCATCAATCCAATAATAGGAATTAGAAGGGGAAGCCTCAAAGTGGGAAGCCTTAAAGTGGGAAGCTATTAGAACAGAGCAGTTAGGAGTTGTAGTTGTTGTTATTTTGGAGTCAAAACACTCATCTTATGAGAGCAACCATCACATTTCTTTTTAAGGATATCCTAAACTTCCTTGGCAGTTGTGTGCTTAGCAATTAGAGAAGACTCTTCTACAATAATTGAGCTGATGAAAAGATGTAACCCTTGACAATTTAGATTGTTGAGATTAACCTCCCCTTTATTCTAGACATTGATTGATTTAGCTTCAACAACACTAGTTTCAGAAATGTGCATCGAACACGTTTAACCATCCTTGATTAAGAAGCAAACATTATTGTTTGTAGATCTCAATTAGGTACAAGTTTGAGATCTCATGTGAAAATAGCACCTTCCATTGGATTGAGGTGTTTCATCTACCAAACCTCCTATATCATCCATTATACGAGATTTAATAGAAATAAACCCAGAGAGAAGGGGGAAAGATCAACACAAGAAAGATTAAGCCCGAAAATCACTCTCTATGATATCAATCGAAAGAGTATGAAACCCGATATACAACAGGGCAATGAGGTACAAACTCCTAAAAGACTTATCTTCTCAAACAACAGAAAAACTAATTACTAAAATAGACTAAACAATCTTTGGTAATTAGTATAAATTTTTCAAATAGAAGATATAATTACTTGCAGTATAGAAGTAAGTAAAACTTGCAAACTAGAAATATTTTTTTTCCAATTAAAGTTTCAATGCTATATATGCTAGCATATAATATCATGACTTAGATTGTACTCACAACATATTGTATCACACTAACACAATCAAATAATGAGATAAACCCAAATAAAAATCTTATCGATGTGGTAATTGATAAGTACTATTTTATACATATTTTTTATATCAATCTCTTTATATATATATATATATATATTATAATGAGTTAAAATTATTTATTTTGTATTTGTATTTGATAAAAAAATATTATTTTTTTAGAATTTTTTAGGATTTTTCTAGTATTTTAATGGATTTTTTTAAAGAATTTTATTTGATATGTAGATTAACTTTAAAAGGAAGTCAATATATTTCGTAGCTTATCCTATCGTTTTAACCATTGCAACTTATCCTATTCTTTTGGCATATAGTGTACACTAATTTTATCTTCACCTAAATACCAAGAATCCTAATTACATGCGAATTTGATTTTAATTGGATATAAATAGAAAACAACACCATACAAAATGGAGAGAGAATATCAAAATAAATATTTGGAAATATTTAGATAGATAGTTTATAAAATTAAGCTAGAGTTAACAATTGAGAATAAGATAATTTAAGAATCAATTAAAGGAGTTGAAGAGCTAAATTAAAGATAAAAATTATGCTTTTATTTTCTTTTATTATTTTTATGAATATTTTTAGAATTTATAATTTGCTATGAATAACTAATTTTATAATTAATTATGGGTGATTTCAAAGTTCTAGACATGGATTGCAATATTTATTTGATTATTTAAGTATACATTTAAATAATTAAATTAATTCATCGTGAATTAATTTAGCAGATTGGTTTGGTAATTACTTAATTAATTTAAATAATTAGTGATAAATTACTTACAATGGGAATTACTATTCAAGATAACTAAACTGATTTAACCTAGATCTAATTTTCTTCTTTAAAAATTAAAGCTTATTATAAATTAAATTTAGAGAGCTTATTCTAAATTGTCTATTAAAAATTGATGGATTAAAAGTTTGTTTAATTTAACGAATCTGTAAGAAGAGATGAAGATTTTTCGCTTTTGTTAATTTCTCTATGTTGGTATAATCAAAGAATATGAGGATATGATGTATTTTTATTTTATTTTACAATACATGCTAGTGTTAGAAAATGATCCTTCAACTACTCTTTTATTTGAATATTTAACATAATATTTATATTTTGTTTTTATCTTTATTAATCTTCAGTTAGATTTAATTTTCAATTTATAAAACCAAAACCGCTTTTCAATAAATAAGAGTTAGTTTTAAAAATACTTTGCGTAAATGGCCCTTACTTGGTATATACTAATTAACGACATCTTAAGCAATCTAAAGAAATGTTTAAATTGACTGTTTATTTGAACCGTGTCAATTTTTGATATCATTGTCAGGGATTTTCGTCAAATTGACTCTTGTTTACTTTTATTTATTTTTAAGTATTTTACATATAAAAAAATAAAAAAAATTTAAAGAAATTTTGAAAATTTTAAAAAATGAAAAAATTCCTTTATTTTTATTATTTTTTTATTTTTTCTTAATTTGTTTCTAATCTTTATCTACCTTTTAGAGTTATACTGAATGAACTCATGCTACAATTTGAAATCAATTTCACAATTTTTCGAGCAAGTAATTCAGAAAAATATTTCAAGTTCAAGTAACTCATTTGACAATTCGGATCGTTCCATTTGCATAAAAATGGTTGTGAATAATTCTAAGAAAACTCTTAGGGATATGGTAGCACCAGTTTTAGATCAACAACCATTATGCTTTCAATATGATGATAAAAATGATGCTTTTGAATTGAAGTTTGACATGGTTCATCTCTTGCCTACTTTTCGAGGTCAATCTAGTGAAGATCCAAATAGACATCTAAAAAAGTTCATGTGGTCTGTTTTAGCATGAAACCTAATGGTACTACTAAAGAATAGGTAAAACTTAGAGCATTCTCATTCTCTTTAGCAAATAACTCTAAAGAGTGATTGTACTACTTTCCATCTGGGATTATAAATAGTTGGAATAAGTTGAAGCAACTCTTCTTGGTTCTACTAATGGGACTAATAATCAGAAAATAAATTTTTGGTATTCAAAAATATAATGAGGATAATTTATATGAGTATTATGCGGAGTTTAAGAAATTATATGAAAGTTGCCATCATCATCAAATATGTGAGTAACTATTAATTCAATACTTCTATAAGGGATTGATACATATGGACATAAGCTTAATAGATGTAGTAATTGGTGGAGCTTTGGTCAATAAGATTCCTGAAACTACTAGGAATTTGATTGCCATTATGGCTGCAAATGCTTAACAGTTTGGCCCCTGATCCAACTTATCACAAAAGGTAAATAAAGTTGGATTTTTTAATAATATTGAACAACAACTGAGCACCCTCTTCAATTGTGCAATAGTTAGCAATCAAACAAGCTCAAGCTTATGGAATCTGCACTTGGATACTCAAAAGATATGTGTCATACTATTCAAGATCCTAAAGTTGAACAAGTCAATGCAATGGGAGGATACTAAGAACAACAAAGGCAAAAATATGATCCCTACTCTAACAATTATGATCTTGGTTGGAGGGATAATCTTAACTTTAGCTATTCTAGAAGTAATTAAGTAGTTTTCCCTAGTAATCCACCAGGTTTCCCTTTTCTAAGAGGCCAACAACCTTATCAAGCAAGACCATAAAATCCTCTTCCACCTTAAGCTAAATCTTTAGAGGATTTGGTAAATACAATAGTATTTAAAACTACTCAATTCTAACAAGATACTATTAAGTTCCAACAAGATACTATGAAGTTCCTACAAGAATCACTTAGGTCTTTAGCAAGACATAAAAATTTCTATAAAAAACCTTGGAAATGTATTCAATCAATTAGCTATTATAGTTGGTAAACTAGAAGCACAAGGATCTAGTAAGCTTCCCTCTTAACTAATGGTCAATCCTTAAGAAAATGCCAATGCTATATCATTGAGAAGCGGTAAACATCCTAAAGAAGCTCATGAGGAACAAAATAAAGTAAATGATACTAAGGATGAGCTAATTCAGGAACAAATAAAAAATTCTAACAATGTGGAAAATGAGACAACTGATAACAAGAAAGAAGAAAAATCGCCTAAGATACAATATAAAATTTAAAAATCCAAGAAGGAATTATGAATCAACAAGAGGAAACTCAAATGCAATGAAGTGGAGAACATGGGATAGAATGTGTCGATAGTCTTACAAAGGAAACTTTTACAAAAATGCAAGGATCTAGGTAGCTTCACCATATCATGCATTTTAGGTAACACTAAATTTGAAAGGGTTATGCTAGATCTAGAAGCTTCTATTAATGTTATTCCTTACTCAATTTATGCTACTTTAAATCTTGGTCCCCTTAAAGAAACTAGTGTAGTTATCCAACTTGCTAATCGATCTAATACTTATCCAAATGGAGTTTTGGAAGATGTTGTAGTGTAGGTCAATAAGCTTATCTTCCCAGTCGATTTTTATGTGCTTGATATGAGATATGACTCCTTTATTAAGCTCACATCCTTGCTTTTGGATATTCCATTCATGAAAACCACTCGAACAAAGATAGAATGGCATACTAAAACACTAACTATATATTTTGGCCGAGAGGTTATTTGCTTCAATATCTTTGAAGCAATGAAGTACCCTTGTGATTACAATTCTTGTTTTTCAATCGATGTACTTGACTCTTTAGTGTAGAAAAAAATTGATGTTAAAAGTACAGAACTATTGGAGGTTTCCATAAGAGACAATATGAAAATCGAAAATTTAAGGGGATATTGACAGAGTAAAGGAATGGAAGGAGATTGTTGCCTTTCTTGACTCTTCTTCACAGATAAACCCAAGGTAAATTATTTTCTATATTTTTCTTCTCGTATCTAATGAGAGAAACTTTTGGATTTCATTGTGTAGGCACCAACCTTAGAGCTTAAAAATCTCCTAAAACATCTCAATTATATATAATTAGGAGACAATGACACACTTTCTATGATTATATCATCTAAGATTTCAACTATTCAAAAGGAGAGCTTAATCCATGCTTTGGGAGAATACAAATCAGTGATTGGATGGACAATTGCCAACATTAAGGAAATCAACACCTTTATAGGCATGCACCAAATATTCTTAAAGATGACACAAAATTAACAAGAGAACCACAAAGGCGGTTGAATATACCAATGATGGAAGTGGTTAAGAAATAAGTTATCAAGCTATTGAAAATTTGTGTAATTTTTTCAATATTAGATTGCAAATGAGTTAGCCGAGGAGTTACAATGGTGAAGAGTGAGAATAATGATTTGACTCAAACCTAACTTCAAAATGGATGGAAAATTTTCATTGATTTTGGAAAGTTCAATTCTAAGACTCGTAAAGATCATTTTACTTTATCCATTATTTATCAAATACTTGAGCGTTTAATAGGCCATACTCACTATTGTTTTTTGGTGGTTTTTCATGTTATAATCAGATTTTTTTTGCACCGGAAGACCATGAAAAGACAAACATTTACTTGCCCTTATAGAACCTTTGCTTATAGACACATTATGTTTGGCCTTTGTAATGCTTATGACAACTTTTAGAGGTATATGATAAGTATATTTTTTATTATATAAAGAGCATTACAAAAGTGTTTATGGATGATTTTACTATATATGAAGATTCATTTAAGAACTGCCTTAATAACCTTACATTAATTTTGGATAGATGTTAAAAAACTAACCTTGTACTTAATTGAACAAAATGTCATTTTATGGTAGATCAAGGTATAGTTTTAGGGCATGTAATATCATCTAAAGGAATAGAGGTTAATAAATCTAAGATATATCTTATTTTCTCATTACCATATACCATTGTGTGAGGAAGGTTCATTCTTTTCTTAGTCATGCAGGATTCTATCAAAGATTTATATATGATTTTTCAAAGTTAGCATGGCGTTTATGATAACTACTCCAAAAAGATGTGATATTTATTTTTAATGAAGAGTGTCTCAAATAATTTAACAAATTGAAATAAATTTTAACCACAATACCTATCACTAAGCCACTTGACTGAATTCTATCATTTGAGCTTATATGTGACATAAGTGACTATATAGTTGGAACTATTTTAGGAAAAAGGGTTGGAAAGCTACAAATTACTATTTATTATGCGTCACATACTTTAAACGATGCCCACTTGATTACTCCACAATAGAGAGATATTTTAGTAGTGATTTTTGCTTTAGAATTTTTTTGATAATATATAATTGAAACTAAAGTAATTGTTTTCTTTGATTATGTAGCTCTTAATACTTAATCATAAAGAAAGATGCTAGGCTAAGGCTAATAAGCTGGATTCTTCTATACAAATTTGACCTTGAAATCAACGACAAAAAAGGAAGTGAAAATGTTGTTATAGATCATCTCAGTAGGCTAATTCAAGAAGATGAATCATTTCCAGTAAGAGATGACTTTCCAGATGAGCAACTATTTGAGCCATATTGTTTACTCCTTAGTGTGCAGATATAGTGAATTACTTAGCTAGAAAATTCAAAATAAAGAAGGTTTCAAAACAATATGTGTGGGATGACCTCTACCTTTGGAAACATTGCCCAAACCAATTGATATGAAGATACATATATGATGTTGAGTTTACTTTTATTCTAACCTTTTGTTACGCTTATGCATGTGAAGGACATTTTGGTGTAAAGCAAACCACTTTCGAAGTCTTAGAGAGTGAAAATTATTTTCCAACATTGTTCAAGGATGCCTTCACCTTTTGGAAAACATGTGATTATTGTCAATGAACAGATAACTTAGGCCCTAAGAATCAAATCCCACAAACTCCAATTTTATTATTAAAATATTTGATATTTGGGGCATTGATTTCATGAGACTCTTTCTATCTTCTTATGATTATATATATATATATATATATATATATATATATATATATATATATATATTACTTGATGTGGATTACATGTCTATATGGGTGGAAGCTAAAGCCACCAGAACTAGCGACTCTAAAGTTGTTATGTATTTTGTGAAGTCTAACGTTTTTGGTAGGTTTGGAATAATAAGAGCTATCACCAGTAATGATGGACTACATTTTTTAATAGGACTTTTAGGGCTTTACTTAAAAAGTAAAATGTTAACCATAAAGTTGCTACCATTTATCACCCATAGATAAGTGGACAAGCTGAAGTGTCCAATAGAAAGATCATGTCCATCATTGAAAAGACAATCAAACCCAGTAGAAAGGATGACAACTTGAAATTGGATGATACATTTAGGCAGATAGTACTATATATAAAACTTCAATTAGGATGTCACCATTTTCTTTTAGTGTATGGTAAGCCTTTTCATCTACTAGTTGATGTAGAGTAGAGAGCATTTTGGGTAGTAAAACATTGTAACATGGATTTAGAGGAAGCTTGAAGACATAAAAAAAATAAAAATGAATGAGCTAGAGGAAATTAAAAATAATGCCTATGAAAACTCAAAAGTTTACAAAGATAAAACATAGGCATTATATGAAAATATGATATTGAGGAAAGAATTCGCCATTGGTGATAAATTCCTCTTTTTCCATTCACATCTTAATATATTTTCAGGTAAGTTAATTCTTATTGGGTTAATCCATTTATTATTATTAATGTTTTCTCTCATGGTGCAATTGAAATAAGAAGCCCGAATATTGGTAAAAAATTCAAAGTTAATGAAGGTAGATTAAGGTCATACTATGAACCTTTTGTACCAATCAATATAGAGGAGGTGACGTTCATGAACCAAATTTTTTGGATGGCTAAAGAAACATCATAAGCACCGTCGAGCTAGCAACGTTAAACCTAACACTTCGTAGAAGGCAACCCACTAAATTTGTTTTTTACTTCCTTTTTACTTCATTTTACAATACATATATGCATGTGTTTATAATACATAGGTGTGAGAGAGTGCTAATACATCACTATCTTTATTTTTTATGTTTTTTTAGTTTAGTATGTTTTAGGATTAGTATGCTCTATGTAGTATAAATTTTTTTCTTTTTAGTATTTACTTTTTGCATTTATTAGGATCAATAGAAGGGCTTAGAAACAATCACATGTTCTCTTTGTTTTCTAGCATCTGTGATGAAATTAGCTAAATAATGTTAAGTCAAAATGGTAATGAATGTTGATAGAGTCTTTACTTTGTTCCTAAGTGAAGGTAACTTTATGATAGTTTTGTTCAAAACTTACATGTGCAATAGCTAAATTGGTGATAGAAGAATTTATATATGTAAACTTGTGAAAATATTGTGAATCTCTTAAAACTTTACTATATTTTAAATGAATAAGAATAGGTTTATAGAACTTTTCCTCAATTTATCAAAGCGAATGCTAAATGTATTTTTTGAAAAATAATTAAGATAATAGGATTAATTTCTTTGGCTAAATTGTCCTACCTTTTATATTGTTGTTCTTTTAAGAACAACCTCTTTTAGAGAACTAATTTGAGTCAATTATTTGTACCCACTCCTTACCTTTTGAACTAAACACATTGGTCATACCCTATAGTTCAAGAATAAATGGAGTTGTACAAAAAGAGAAAAAAAAGAGAATAGATTGTATGAAAATTCTAGAATAAGATTTAAAAATATTAATTGTACTATAATTAATTAAATTCCTAGCATATAAAAGTAATAATAATAATAATAATAATAATAATAATAATAATAATAATAATAAGGGGAATAGTAAAAAAGAATTATAAAAAGGCTATGTGTTATTAAAAAACGAGAAAAAAGTGATAAAAATAAAAGAAAACAAGGCAATATTAATGTTTGGGTCCAAAACAAATTGACCATATTGACATTATTGGAAGTATGATAGTATTATTTATAGCTATATGTCACTTATTTCATGGAGTCATAAGCTTTTGTTTCTCTTTTTTCTTTTTCATTTGATTGAACCAACAAACATTACCAAATAAAAGACTTTTTGTTTTTAAGAAATAGTTTTGGTGAGTGGAGATATAATGTTAAGAAAATATCTATGGTATCTATTTTAACTCTAAAAAGAATAGTGATGTTTTATAGAGAGAAGCAAGATTTCAACTTGTTCATGTTAGATGATTTGACTATCGTTAATTCATATTACATCACACACACTTTGAATATGATCATTGTATAGTAGCTATAAGAAAGGGATGACTAAAGATAATATATAGCATTTAGTAGAATTTGAAACCATAATATTGTTAAGTTCCTGAGATAAAATGTTAGAAAACTTATTTTATTAATTATGAGTATTGATTTTGCTCGAGGACTAGCAAAGAGTAGATGTGAGAGAGTTTGATAAGTGCTATTTTTTACACATTTTAATATAAAATCCTTTATATTTATATATATTTTATTATTATAATAAGCAAAAATTATTTATTTTGTATTGTTTGGGAAAAAATGATTTTTTGGATTTTTTAAGGATTTTTCAGGGATTTTAATGGATTTTTTCAATGATTTTTATTTGATAGGTGGATTAATTTTGAAAGAAAGTGGATATATTTCATAACTTATCTTATCCTTTTAACCATCTCAACTCATCCTATCATTTTCACATATGGTGCACACTAATCCTATCTTTACCAAAATACTAGGAATCTTAGTTACATTCGAATTTGATTTCTATCTCATATAAATACAAAAAACACTATACAAATTGGGGAGAGAATATCATAATACAAATTTAGAAAGATTTAGATACAAAATTTATAGAATTGAGCTGGAAGCAACAATTGAGAAGAAAAGGATCCAAGAAGCAATTAAAGGAGTTGAAGAATGGAATTAAAGACAAAAATCCTAAGGTTTCTTCTCTTTTCTTTTATTGTTTCATGACAATTTTTAATTTATTGATTTCCATGACTCACTAATTTTATAATTGATTTTGGATGATTTCAAATCCCTAGATTACAATATTTAATAAGATCTACAATATTCTATTCAACTCTTCTTTATGATTGTATATTAATTCTCAGTTTCAATAGCTGTATGAATTTATTTGATTATTTAAGTATAAAATTAAATAATTAAAGTAATTTATCGTTAATAAATTTAATTGATTTGGTACATAATCGTTTCATTAATTTAAATAATTAGTGATAAATTGCTTGCAATGAGACTTACTACTCAAGATAATTAAATTTAGCTTGTGTGTTTAACCTTAATCCAATGTGTTTAACCTTAATCCAATGTGCTTCTTTAAAAATTAATTCTTTTGATAGATTAAAGTTAAAGAGCTTATCCTCGGTTTTAATTCAACGAATCTATAAGTAAAGGTGAAGATTACCATGAAATCGTTCTTTTATTTGAATCTTTAACATAATAGTTATATTTAATTTTATCTTTATTGATATTTAGTTGTTAGATTTAATTTTTAGTAAACAAAACTAAAATCCCTATTTTCAATAAATAGGAGTTGGTTTCAAAAATCATTTGTGAGAAAGACCCTTACTTGCTATATACTAATTTATGACATCTTAAATAATTTAAAGTAAGGTTTAAATTGATTGTTCATCTGAATCGCATCAATAACATCCTAGGGTTGTTTATGACAACTACTCAGTAACAAACAATCCACTAAGCAATAAAATAATTACAATCTTGATAGAAATAAAACCACAAATACCTCTATCATTCAAAATCTCTATCCAAACTACTTATTACTACCCTCACTCACACCTCCGCAATAACCTAATTTGACACACAAAATGGATCTTTTTCAAAGCCAACATCACCCAATATATTGTGATCAGAAACTATAGATTAGTAATGTGTAAAGTAATGTACTATAACCCTTAAGGACACGAGCCATCAACAAATACCAAGGGACACCTTATCCATTACAAATCTCAAATCATGTACGTGGAAACAAAGAGATAATTCATGTATGCACATAGCTAACAATTTGATTTCTTAGGACAACAACTTTTCGCAAACAGCTAATAATATGGTAACACAAACTACTAAACTCAAACCACTTTCATAGAAATGTTCTCATTAACTTCATAAAAATAGTTACCCATATTAGTTTACGCTTATATAAATGTACTATAACTACTAAAATACTTTCAAGATAATTAGTAAACAAAAAATTCAAAGCAATAGTAATTTGGGAAGAGTTTTGGTAGGATTTTTTGAATTGATTACAATGGTTAATAAGGGTACTTATAGAACATTCCCAACGGTTAGACCACTTCATCACAATCATCTCCATGGACTTCACTAACCACTTTACCAAGGGTATGGTGAGAGGTATGGCGAGGTCCTTTTTCGAGGTGCCAAAAATCATAAATTTTTCGTTTAAAAAATTATCAAGTTATTTTTATAAATATCCGCACTTAAAATGAACCAAAAATCGGCACTCATGGTATAACATACATACTAAACAACCAACATCATGATGTGTGAAAAAAATACTTTCAATGGTAGTATTTTTAATTATGTGCATGTGTGTATTACCGATTCTTAACGATGAACCTTATACAAAGTAAGGTAAAACACAAAATAAAATAAACAGACACTGTGTTTTACACATGAAAAGCCAACACACATGCACAAAGTATAAAAGGACTTACAACACCTATGTATGTATTAGGATAAAGTGGGTGAACAAAGACTTTTAAATCCCAAGTATGTTAACACGATGTGTGATAAGCTTCGAATAATCAAGAAAAGACTAAAACTTACTCTATATCGACAAAAGAGTTATGTTGATCCTAAAAGAAAGGATGTTGGATTTCAAATGTTTTTGAAATTATTACCATGGAAAGGTGTTGTTTGATTTGAAAAAAGAGGTAAGTTAAGTCTTCGATATATAGGACTATACAAAGTAACATAATGCATTGGTCTAGTTACTTATCTCTTGGAATTACTATATGAATTTTTCGGAATCCATAATGTCCTTCATGTTTCTATGCTTAGAAAATATGTATCAAATATTTCTCATGTTTTGGAACCCCAATCCATTGAATTAAGAGAATTCATGACCTATCAAGAGAAACTAATAGGAATTTTTGGTAGAAAGGATGAGATTCTTTGAAACAAGACAATCTATTTGGTAAAATTCTTTAGAGAAACCATGTAATATAGAAATCCAACGAGAACTTGAAGGTCTAATGGGCATAACCTTTTCAGTTAGGTCGTTAAATTTCTTAATCAAAATATATTTTAGAAGGTAGAGCTGTGAGACCGTAGAATTCAATTACATAAATTATATATATAGTTAGACTTTTCTTTGTAATTATAATTAAATATTGATTGTTTTAAATTAATACTTATAAATTAATTTTTTATCATATAGAATTAATAATGTTAATATAAGTTATTTATTTTAAAATTAAATTGATAATTTATTAAGTTTTAATATAATTAATAGTTTTTATTTATTAAAAAGAAATGGAATTTTTTTTGGGTAAGGTTGGCTACGTGTGGCCAGTTAAGCTTAAATATGGTCTTTCGGCCATCAGAAAACCAAAGAAAAAAGAAAAATAAAAGAAACGAAAAGAAAAGGAGATTTGGCCATGAGCAGAGAAGGAAAAAAAATAATAATAAACAGCGGCACCCTTCATTTTTTGTAGCATTTTTTTCCCACAAATCTTCACAATTTGTAGCATTTTAGGTACCAAATTATAGCTCTCTCCATCCTATTTTTTATTTGTATTTTTTTTTTCTTTCTATTACTCGTTATTTTAATGAGTACTTTGGTTTAAATGATTATTTAAAACCCACGTTAAAAATATTATTTTTTGATAGCTTTAATTCATGAATGAATATGTATTTAATATTCTTATTACTATATTATCATTATCCAGGATTTATTTTTGCATATTAATTATTTTAGAGAAAAATCACAAATTTAAAAACCCTAAAATTTTCAATGTCTTAACATATATGAGTAATAATTAAATAGTTTATTTTTTTAACCATTTTTATATAAATTGTTTATTTTTAATGTCTACTACTCTTTAGTTAATTTTGATAATTTTAAATAACTAGTAAATATAATATTAATTTAAGAATTATGGTGGTTTAGAATGAGATTATAAAACTTTATTTTATAACTTAATTTATAGTGTGAGTTGTATTGTTTGAAAAATTTAGTTATTTAAAAATTGTAAATTATCTAATTCTATAACTGTGAAATTAATAAGAAATGATTATTTAACAAAGCCAATAAAATATTCTTGAGCCATAGAGCTCGTTTAGTTCACTGAATAGACCCTTGTACTCAAATTTTATAAGTACTTGTCCATTCTGTTTATAATATTTAAATTTGTTAAGTTTTCACGAGTTTAATTCTTTCTTCTATTTATAAAGTAAATAATTAATTTTTACGTAAATTTAAAAGTTTTATTTAGATTTATTACATAAATATAGATTTTGATTAAAATATAGAAATTTATATTTAACTTTTAACAGTAATATTTCAAAATATTATTATTATGTTAGTTAAAAAAAAATTTCATCAGTTTTGCAATATGTTATAAATTTTTATTATCACATAGAACTTTATGTACAGTTTTTAACAACAATATTTTAGATATTATTATGTATTATTTTTAAACTATCAAACAAGTACTACCCCTAAGATTCAATAGTAGCATAAGAAATAGATAATTAGTTATTAGACCTTTGTTTGTACGGGTATGACCAGCACATGTGTAATTAAGACTTTCTCCTCTGTATATGCAAAATGACCATCTTTCCTCTTAGTAGAAGCCTGGTGAGGTTTTTCTTTTAATAAATTATTACATGTAAATTACTTATAGCTATTTTACTTGCATAAATATACTTCAAGTTGTATTTATTTCTTCAAAATTTCTAATAAAATTTGTGTATAATTTCATGTAATGATTTGTATCTATTTTACAGTTGAGTTATTAAAGATTAAATACATTTATCCTATAATTGTTACTTTCTTAAACTTTTCTACTCATCGAGTATTTTTACTCACCCTTTTTTCTTTTAATTTTTCTCTTTAGACAATAGTAGTTTTTGATTGAAAGCTTGAGTACTATCTTAAAAGGAAACCAAAATCAGTTTACTTTGTATGACTTTTCTTACTTTTAAAGTTACTAGGAGTTTATTAAGTTCCTTTGTAACCTAGTTGTGTTAATAACTATTTTATAACCCCTTGTTGATTGTGGAATGTATAATACGAAAATGCTAATTCTTAGTTAGTATTATCGTCCTTTTATGATGTTATATGAGTGGTGGGTTTTAAATGTTCTGAACAAATAGATGTCATGTTTTGTTCTGTTCAAGTTGGTTTAGTGTAGAAAAACAAGAAAGGCAATGAATATTTTTCATAGATTGTAATATGTATTAGGACTTCCTTAAGTACTAGTGATCTTTGGGTAGATCCTAACACGTTTAAAGGCCCGAAAACCTTTAACTCATTTGTTAGAAAACCTAGAAGCTATAAGTTTACATATTTTGGGATACTATAAAAAACTTTTCTCTACCAGATTAATAACCCTTTGTACTCTACTTTAATTGAGCTAGTTATACCCTCATTATGCACTCATGCGGATAATGGCAATTTATAACACATACTTTCACTAGAGGAGATTTTTGTTGCAATTTTTGACATGAACCCTTAAGTGATCTTGGTCCATAAAAGATGATTTTATGGGTCAAATCTTCATACATATGTAATATGAGTAATTCGTGATCATTTTAGAACGGGTCAGATGCATCTAGGACTGAATTCAAATTTCCTAATCCTTATCCCTAAAAGCCCTCAAGAAATTGCTATTAACCAATATAGGCCAATCTTTTTAGGAAACTTTATGTTCAAATTAACTAGAAAGATCACTATAGGATGATTGGGAGGCATTTGTTCGCACATTCTATCTCAAAATCAGCTTGGGTTCATCTTAGGTCATAGCATTAGGGATTGTATGGTATAGATTCTTCCATTCTGGATTTATGTATATGAGTAGTGTTGATTCCTTGGGTCACAACTTGATAATCTATGAAAAGCAGGTATAATTTTAATCATCTGAGTGATATGGAAAGATATGAATGATGCTCACTTAAAGGATTGATGCACTATCCGTATTTGATATAATTTGATATGTTATTTGTAAATCAGGCCTGGATCTATGTAAAATGCAATGGAGAATCTTGAAAGATTATGAGGACAAGGAATTTCGGGATGAGCACCATGGATAGTAGAAGTAATTTGGAGGCAACCACTTTCGAGGTGGACAAAGATCAACATCTTTGGCACTACTTTTGGATTATGTAGTGATATTTTGGATATCAAGATCCTTTGTCAAATGTTGTTTATGTATTCCACTTGGGGATGCATTTGCTTTTAAGGTAGGGCTTGTGACATCATTGGGTGGCAAAGGCTTTGGTTTTAGTTAAACTCTACTTATATGATGACTCTTTTTCACACTAGATCATTATCGATGCCGTGGAAATGATACTCTATTTGGACTGACTGCTTAGAAAAGATTACTCACATGAATTTTCATTGTTCCTATATATTTAAGGAGGGCAACACTGTAGCTAATTGTATAGCCTATAGGGAAATTAGTTTTTGTATGGCGACATGGTGGTAGGATGCCTTATCATTTGTTGACGCTTTTGTTTTATCAGATATTAATAGCATACCTAATTATAAATTTTATTGAGAAATTATTTGTATTATATATTTTTATTATTTTAATAATACTCGTAATTGATAGGTTAGATGAAGAAGGGTGCTACGAAAGTACCAACCTAGTTTGGATGTCATGGTATACCTTTGAAGTCTATGAATTGCAACCTTTTATTTGAATTAATGTTACAAGAACAATTAAATCAAGAAATTAAAAATACATCAAACTATCATGAGAATCTTATAAACCATTTGTAGCATATAAACAAACTTTTTTTGAGCATTTTTCTTGAGCTGTATGAGTTTTTCAACTTTCATGTATGATTTGTTTATTTGATAGGATGCTAGATCTTTAACATAATTGACCTTTCATTACTTTGAGACATTCAAAATAATACCTCAAATCAAAAACATCAAATATAAACCTAAACTTAGAAAGAAAACTTACCAAAATAAAATAAAATATGCCAAAAAAATCTCTTTTGAGGTAAGTTTACTTGAAAAGAAAACCACATTGGATAAAAATTTAGGTGTAATATATTTATTGAATTAAATTAACCAAAAAGCAATAAATAGGAACGAGTCTCTTATCTCCATAACTAGAAAAACAAAAATCTAAAAAGAGGTTTAGGCTTTCAAGCTAAAAGAAAAGAAGAGAAGAATAGAAGAGATAACATTCCATTTCCAAAAATTTCTAAAAAGAAAAATTGAATAATTACTCTTCCAGATTTACACTTTTGCTATACAAACTCCACAATACTAAGGAGAAATATCACCGATGTCCCTATTTTTTAGCATATCTTCATATAAGTCCTTGGTTATGTTTGTAAGCTTCGTAAGGCCATTTATGGTCTCAAGTAAGCTCCACGTGTTTGGTTTGACACCCTCCCTCAATCCTTAAGTTTTATAGGATTTGTTAAATCTTGAATATATTCTACTATTTTCTACAATATTAACACAAATACTCTAATGTATCTTCTTGTGTATATTGATGATATTATCATCAAAGGAGGGAATACATAGGTTGTTAAGAGTTTTATCAACACTATCAATTTCACCTTTTCTTTGAAATATTTGGGTTTACTTCATTACTTCTTAGACATTGAGATTTCAAAATTGGCCAATGGTGACGTGCTTTTCACTCAAACCAAGTACATACATGATGTACTTGCTAAAGAAAAAATGAACACTTGTAAGTCTATTGGTTCACCCATGCTTACATATCCTATTTTATTTGTCATATATGGCATGCTCTTCGAAAATCCTTCCTTACAAAGTATGGTAGTGCTTTACAATACATGACACTAACCATACCAGACATTTCTTTTGCTATCAATAAGGCATGTTAGTTCATATCTAAGCTCACTGATGTTCATTAGAGTGCAGTTAAAATAATTTTGAGGTATCTTTAAGGTTTTCTTTATCATGAAGTGATGTTCAAGTTCTCAACTCCTCTTACCATTTTTGAATTCTCGGATGTTGATTGGGGAGCTTGTCCTAATGATAGAATATCCACATCATGTGTGTGTGCATGTGTGGTTTTCTTGTTACCAATCCAATTTTCTGGAGTTTAAGAAAAATATTATAATAGTACAATCCAGTACAAAGGTAGAATATAGAGTCTTACCTTACGCAGCTACTAAAGTCTTGTGGTTAAAAGGCTTGTTTAGGGAAATGTGAGTTTGTTCACCAACTATTTCTGTGTTTTGGTGTAACAACTTAAGTGTTGTTAGTCTTGCTGCTAATCCTGTGTTTTATACTAAGACCAAATATATTGAAATAGATATTCATTTCTTTGAGTTTTTGGTACATCATATTCCATCAATAGGATAACATGCTCATGTCCTTACTAAGCTTTTGACCATTCAACCGTTTCTTGTCATGCGTAACAAACTAAGTATCATTCAACTTCCATTTAGTCTTAGGGGGTGTGATAAGGTAATTATTGATTAGTTTTGTGCAGCTACTAACAATGGGGATAAGGCCGGCAATGGTGATGAGAGAATCAAGTTGGAAACTGATATGCCTAAGCATGAGAAAATCAAGTTGGAAGCTGATGTGCCTAAGATACTAACTGGGGCACATATGAATGCTAACTACCTTGTCATAGGAAGCATTCCTTTAAGTGTGAATTGTGCATGTGAGCTGCCTATGTATGATTGAACATGTGAACCAAGTCTATCCTTTAAAGGTATTCTATCATGTGAGCTGAGTTAAAAGCCACACGTGAGCCAAGTCTATCATTCAAAGGTATTATATCATGTGAGTTGAGTCAAAAGCCCAACCATGGGAGCTAAGTTGAAGACTCAACTGTGAGAGCCGATCCATTCATGTGAGCCACGTTGGGAATTGAAGCAACAAGAAGCATTAGTTAAGTTAGGTTGTTTTCTATTGGTTTACGTTTTGTGAGTTTTGTTAGTAAAGTTGTTAGGCGCAAGTTAATTAGCTTTTAAATATTAAACAAAGTGTAATGCATTAATTTGAATTTTATAAACTGTTATAAAAAGCAGATTACATTGTAAAAGAGATTACAAAATGTATGAAATATAAGCATTATCTCAGTTTTATCTCATCTCTCTCAATCTTCTTCATCTTCCTTTCTCAAACTTTATTAATGATCATGCTTCCTTGCTCATGTTCTTGTTGTCTATGCATATTGTACTTCTGCAATTCCTTTTCTACATCGCCTTACCTGAAGATTGATTTCTCTTTTAAAAAATGCATTCCATTAAATAATATGTCATTTAGTTAGTTTATTTTAATTAATGATAATTTTAACTTTTTAAGAATTGCATACACGTGCATTTCACTGATTTTTTTTTTTCTAATTACCAAGATATCAAATTAGGAAAACATTTATAATAATACAATTTTAAGTAGAAACCATACCCATGATCATATAAAATCAACCATACCCATGAGATCATATACCTGAGAATATACGTGAAAATTTATAAACCAATGTTTATTAAACATGTCCAGTGAAAAATTAAGTAGAAACCTCAAAACAAAAATTTATAACTCATAAACACAAATAATTTAAGACAGGAAATCCATTAATAATCAGAGAAATTAAATAAAACTAATAGAACTTATTAGCAAGATCATTATCTACTAATGCTACCATCTATGTTTTGGGAAGAGATTAAAGTAATCTTGTTATCATAAAATTAACAACAAAATAATTAAAGCAGGAAAAAAAATAAAGTATTAACTGCTTAGTGCATCAATTACAACCTAAAGACAACAAAACTAGGCAAAATAATACTAACAAAAGCACCATAAACCTATGCATCTACAGATTCTATCTTGATTAGCAAAGAAAGTTAGCCAGTGAATGAAATTCTACCAATATCCAACCATATAACTAGGGCAGAGCCAGAAGTAGTTTTTTCTTGTATGACTGAAATTACATATTTCTTTTTTATTTGTCATATAATAGCAATAAAAATTATCATACGTAAGGAGATAATGTTTTAGTTATTTAAAAATGTTTTCAAAAATATTTGTATTATTAGTTAATTAGTATGGATTATTACGTGTTATTTACTACTACTTACACATGAAGATTACTACTTAAATATCTTTCACTCATCTTTGTCAATATCTTGAAGCAAAACATAAAATAGCTAATCAAAATCCAATATGTTCAATTAATTTAGGCTTTTTCAAATAATATTAATGATTGTAGTAATTTAATCGAGGTGATTAACTACAAGTGTATCTTCTCATGTAGAAGTAATTCAAATAATTTAATTTCATTTTACTTAAAAATCATTAAAGAACAAATAAGTTTGTTTATTCATATTTCAATTAGAAAAATAACAATATTGATAAAGTAAAAAAAACATGATTAATAAATTTTTAACTAATACTTTAAAATTATAATGCATAATGGTTACATATTAGAACAAAATTTAGAAAGAAAACTAAAAATATATTTCACTTAAATTAATGAGTAATGTTATATGCATCAAGTTGTTGTATGTATCAAATTACGTATTAATGTAAACTATATATTAAATTAAAAATGTGAGATGTTAGAGTAATTATGTAACCATTTAATAACATGAATCAATTATATTATAACATGTGGATAAATACATGCATCAAATTATAAAAAAAAAATACATTTTTAAATTAATATGTATTTAAAAAAAATTGCAGGGGCCTGTGATTCCATTAGCTCACCAGCGTAATCCAGGTAGTCAAAGAGCAGTGAAACAACTTCAGGAACACAATAACAAACTCAGCCAACAACCCTCCTTTAACAAGGAGTTTGAAAATTGGGAATTGGTGTAGGGACCAGACACAAGATGTCTTAACTTAAAGCATCAAGTAATTTTGAACACTTGATGTGATCGATTTCTTTACTTCTAGTTACTTGTCTATATGGTGTTTGCTAAAATGCCTAAACAACTGTTTTTCCTCTTTATGTCTCCCCTCACTAAATGAAGAAATCTATTAATCTAAGTTGGATTTGGTTTGAATATTCTTTTTTTTCTGTTATTTTTTTCCCCTTATGATTGAATTGTCCAAGGACTAAAAATAATGTGAAATTCCACAGCCTCTGAGAGGGTGGAGGGTTACTATCTGCTTACTATAAATCAAATTCTGAGCTTAGTTTTAGGATAATATTTCTCATGAATACAAATTAAATTTTTTAACAAGATCATGACTTGAGACAGTGAATACAAAACAATATACTGCAGAATACAGAGTGATCAAAACAAATTAGTAATAAATTTTATGCTTTGATTTGCTCATACTATTTAAAAGTTTAGTTCATAAAACAGTTCATATATAATCAGTTTATCTGATTCGATACATTGCGATTCAACTTTTGAAAATAATTTGTAGGAATCAAGAAAAATTTGTCAATATAATCGTCGAAGAGGTCTCAAGACGGTTGAACAACATGCACTTATTTGTGACTCTTTACCCAATTGGATTGAAGTCTCATATGCAAGATATTTCTTCAATGTTGCGTGTGTTATGATTGATTAAAAATAATATGAGGTTTGTTAGTCAAAATAGAAGGTGTCTAATTTAGAAGAAAATTCATAGAAGGTGGCTTACCATATTGTCAAAGATGGAGGTGCCTAACCTTGTTTGAATAAAGAGTAGGAAAATTAGGTAGCCTAATTTTGTTGAATGAAGAAATGTTTGGCATATGAAATGAGAACTTGAAGGCTATAAATATGGCTTCATATTTTCATTGACAATCATCCCAAAAATAGAGAAAAGCTTATATGAAAAGTTCTTAAGTGAGAGAATTTTATGGAAAAATTCTCTTGGGCTTGTAATTGTTCTTGTCTTTTGTGTGTGTGAGAAAATTACTGAGAGTATAGTTGTAACAATTTTCCACATAGTGAATTTTTCTTTGGTTGTCTTTTGACAACGAAAGTGTTTTTTCTCTAATTTGGAGTTTCCACTATAATTCTTGTGTTGTGTATTATCTATTTCTCTGTTATTTGATATTCTACTAAGGAAGATCTTGGGAGGGAGAATTTGTGATTATACCATTTTATCCAAATTTTCTAACAGCGTGTTGGATTAGATGATGTTCGAATGTTAGGAATTTGGGGAATGGGTGGAATTGGTAAGACAACCATTGCTAAAGCTATTTATAATCAATATTACCACAGTTTTGAAGGTGCAAGTTTTCTTGTAAATGTTAAAGGGCTAAGCTGCCAAATGAACTTCTCAAATTGCAAGAGCAACTTATTTCTAACACCTTGAAAATCAAAGTAGAGATAGAAGATGTTAATGCAGGAATCAATATGATCATAAAGAGACTTAGTGGTATAAGAGTACTTGTTATTATTGACGACACGGATGAGTTGGAGCAATTGAATGCATTGGCTAGAAGTCACAAATGGTTTGGTCCTGGAAGTAGAATCATGGTAACAACCAGGGATAAGCAATTGTTAAAGATGCTTAATGTGGATGCTATATATGAGCCATAAGAAATGAGTGGCACCGAAGCTCTTGAGCTCTTCAATTGTCATGCCTTTAGAAGAGGATATTCTGATGAAGGATACTCTGAACTTTCTCAAAGTGTAGTTGAACATTGCAAGGGTTTGCCACTAGCTCTTGAAATATTGGGTTCTTTTTTGCATGGCAGGAGTAAAAAAGAGTGGAGTAGTGCTTTGGAGAAATTGAAAACAACTCCAAATGACAAAATTTTGAAAAAGCTTAAGATCAGTTATGATGCTTTCAGTGATTTCAAAACAAAGGATGTATTCCTCGATATATGTTGTTTATGTAAATCAAAGTGGTGCGACGTTAGTGAACCGTGGTGACGGTTCGGTTTCGTCAGAACCGTACGTTGGTTCCGAAATCGATCGAGGTTCTTGATGGAAGAACCTTAATAAAGTATCGGGTCCTCTCACTATTAATTGCATAACAATTCAGATACACCATCAATACGCAGAGAATAAGTGTGAGAAACCAGTGAAAGCATCGAACAGAAAATCCATTGGAATTCTCGTGTAAGTGCTGAAAATTGATCAATGGTAGGAGGTATGTTTTCAATCCAATTTTGTTTCTGCTATATTTAAATTATGAGTTCATATGGTTTTATGAACGTTTCTGGATTGAATTGAGACTCTAACATTTGGTATCAGAGCCATTTGAAAACAACTCTGTTTTGCTCTGTTTCACGAGAACTGAAATTTTGGGTTTTTTATTTTGATTGTTTTTGATGCATATGGAAATTATAAAGTGTTTCACTATTGATTTTTGAGTGATTCTGTAAAATTAAACTTGAAAAACAATGAAGAAAATAAATCCAATTTGTCGTGGGTATTTATTTGCTTCATTAATTAACTTTTTATTTAAAATGATGTTTTTACTTCAAATTAATATCATGAATCACTCGGAAATCGAATTCTGAGAATTTTGATAAAAAGAACGCCGGATTTCATCGTCGGAATAGAAATATACGGCCGGGTATCCATTAAGGTCAAACCGGATCAAGTTGACCCGGTTGGAGGTTGAAGATGAAGTTTAAAAAAAAAATTCCCTCATTTTGCTTCGTCTCGGAATTGAATCCAGATAACCTTCTTAAAGGTATAATAAGCAATCCACTCGACCATCAGTTCTATTACGTTATTATATGTAACAGAACACATTTATACTGATTCATAATTTTGTTTTAATAAAAAAAAGGTTTTATTAAAACAAAATAAATATATATATATATATATATATATAAAATAATTCTGAATGTGATTAATTATTTAACTTAAGTTTATTATATATGTTATATTTATTTAAATAATTTTTGGATACATTAAAATTTTATTTAAATACATTATGCTTAAATTATTTGTTTTGGGTATTTATATGTATAAATTTTCTAATTAATTATACATATAAAATTGAGTTAAATAATTTATGCATAATAAAATTAATATTTAATGGCTCTTATGGATTTAATTAGTGCTTATATTTTTTGCTTGTATAATTTATTCTCGTATATGCAATTTAAGATAAATAATATTTGAAATTAAATTAATATTGCTTATGATTTTGTGCAATAAATTGAACATAAGTATTTAATTAATATTTAAGTGATTCATATAGTTTAATTAATTAGGGAGTAGCCATAACATCTTTAATTAATTAAAACTATAATAAATTTTATTTATGATCACATTTAGAAACTAAATATTAATTGTAATTAATCATATGTGATATAATAAATCTTATCCCACAGGAATTTTTATTATATTTTTGTGTGATTAATTAGGATATAATATTAAATTATATTTTCTAATTTACCCACAGGGATTAGGAAAAGGAACATAATTTGATAGTTTTATCGTAAAGTTAGGATGAATTTAATTGAATTAAAACTTTAGCCCACAGGCAAGTTTTATGTCACTAGATTCATATTATTCATGATTTACATTGGTAAAGAATGATTATAGTTTAGGCCTCAAATTTTAATAAGCATATAATCTTTAATTGCAGCTTCTCAACCTGTAAATTTCTCTGATATCCGCTGTGATATTCCCGATCTGAAAGGGGATAACTATAAAATATGGAAGGAAAGAATTCTCCTTCAATTAGGGTGGATGGATATTGATTATGCTATTAGGAAAAACGAACCACCTAAAATTACTCAAACCAGTACTCCAGAGAATATCATGCTTTATGAACAATGGGAACAATCTAATCGCCTTAGTATGATGTTCATTAAGACTAAAATCTCTGCTGGTATTCGTGGTTCCGTTGATCAAAGATACCAATGTTCAAGACTTGCTGAAGGCCATTGATGATCAATTCGTCACTTCAGATAAGGCTTTAGCAA